>VZTO01015691.1:104627-117895 GCA_013400615.1 Syrrhaptes paradoxus
TTAGACTAGACATTAGGAAGAAATTTTTTCACTGTGAAGGTGGTGAGGCACTGGAACAGGTTGCCCAGGGAAGCTGTGGATGCCCCATCCCTGGAGGTGTTCAAGGCCAGGCTGGATGAGGCTTTGAGCAACCTGGTCTAGTGGGAGGTGTCCCTGCCCATGGCAGGGGGGTTGGAACTCGATGATCTTTAAGGTCCCTTCCAACCCAAACCATCCTATGATTCTATGACTGTAAAGCAATTCCAACAGACTAGCTTATAACATCACATACTCACTGCTTTATTTTAAAAGCAGAAGATAAAAATATCTCTTTCTTAAGTAGTAATTTCTTTTTAAAAACACTCTTTGGGAATCTCTCTCCTGTGTATGCCAACCAATCAGCTGACATTGTCAATTCCAGTGTGCCAGCAGCACGTTCAGCACAGCTCACGGGTCCCATGCCACTTTCCACGTCATTGCAACGGAATCACAACACTGACCTGTGGAAGAACTTGAGGCATGTTATGAGAAAATTTTTAGATTAATACACACAACTGGAAGCTGTGCTGTTTACAGATAGGAAAAGAAAAAAAAAGGAAACAGTCTGGGGTTAATGTCAGAAGCAATCTTGTTTTGTTTTGAAATAATCTATTTTCAGAGTCCCTCTTACAACACTGATGAATGAGCACAAACTCTCACTTTGGGGTGAAGAGTCATGCCTCCCCAGCGGTGTTGTTAAGCTCAATCAGCGCTCTCAGTTTACTTCTTGGGGAGGGATGATCTTCTCATCAAAACAACCATCTGAGACCACCCCTTCCTGGCAAGCTCCACAGGAACAAATGGTTCTGTAGTGGCTACTGTAGCCTGAAAGATCCCGAAATAATGAAGATGGTTTATTGGAAAGTTGGAGCTCTTGTTGCTCCCATATCTACAAGACACACTGCATTTTTGGATAATGTTACCTGACTTTTTTTACAGTACAGAAGCGATACTTTCCAGCTACTATCACCCACTACACCTTGGAATAAAGCTATTTTATATTCTCTTTGCCAAAAGCAAAATTGCTGCAATGGTAAAATTGTGAAAGTTTGTATATTCCCAGGCCCCTGCAGAACCTGCTGCATGGACAGAAGATACTGGAAAAAATGGGAACCTATGGCAATACAGCCAAGCATCCCAATCAAATGATTTTCTATTTAGAACAGAAAATGCAGCTCCCCTATATGTGTGGAATAAAGACCCAAAGACCCAACATCATTCGAATGATGCCCAAACATAACAGATCTATTTTTATGCTGTTATATTAAATGCACTACAGAAGAAAGGGAAGCCATGGAGAAAGAGATCTTCATTTCCCCCAAGACTGATGAAGAAAACCTCAACATGTAACAGAATAAGATTAACAGATTAATTTATACCCATGTAAAAAGCATCATGATTTAAGTGTTAAGTGTTTAGTACAGCTGCAGCACTATGCAACATCCATGAGCACAACTCTAAAGTAATCTGTGTAGGGTAAGAGAATGCAGCTGTCTTTCTGAAAACATGATGAATTTGGTTTGATAAAGGATCACAAAATTCAGGGTGGAGTCTTATTTTGAGCGGGGCTGCAGGGGTGACAGGGGAGAAGGTTCCTTTGTGTAGCTGAATGAAGACCGAGATCTTGTGCATGGAGCAGAATACTAAACTCTTTGCTTCCTCCAGGTCCTGTCCTGCTCTGTGCCACAGGCAATCGGCCACTTGCTATATTTCTCTTAAATCCTCCTTGAGATTCTTGAAGAGTCCTATCAACAACCTTGAGACCTGTTTTTCAGGGGTGGAACATAATCTTCTCTGTGCTGTGGCCTACAGCATAGCTAGAACGGACACTAGATGAGTAGAGCTACTGTATACTACTGAGACAAGCTTTTATTTTTTTATAAATTGAGAACATTTGCCAAATCCTCTGTGTCGTGAAGCACTCAATAAGAAGTTCAGTTCCCCTGTGAACTGGAAATTAAGTTTGGAGATGAATGTCTTTGCCCATACTTTTAATCACAGCTGAGAAATCCAGCAGGATTCTAGCAGCTGTGTGGGGACAGGATGCAACCTCCTGAATCCTTCCTGTGACACACTTTACAGTGGACTGATTTAATTAGCAAGAAAAAAAGTCTTAATTTCATTAGAAAATATGCGTTTTCTTGCATTTTTATGTTCTTTTGTTGTTTTCACAGCAGAAGGACTGGTACTTGGTACTTAAAGGGGTTTTTTTTGTTTGTTTTACTAACTATGGATTTTTTAAAAAATAAATGTGTCTTTTTGGCAATAAAAATACACTGCATACTCACACTTAAGGAATCCCGCCTATTAACACATTTATTCTAAGCCTTAATTCTTAAATATTATGGCAGGACACAGTAAATTGCATTTCCTATTTGCTATAGAGGACTAATTTATTTACCCTTAATTTTTATCTGTTTTCTTTTCTATGCAAGTTAGAATTTTATTAAAGTGAAGAAAAAACACAGCTTCAAAAACTGGTTTTAGTCAGTCAGTCAGTTAATCCTACCAACTTATAACAGAAAGAATGCATTTAACAGAATTTATTGAAACAGATTTTGCACATGACACTAACTGGTTTAGTTACAAACACCTGCAGTGAATGGATTGAATAGATCAGTTTCAATCACTGTGTCCATAATCTTTTAGTTATGAGATATGAGTTTCTGCTCTTGACTTTTTAAAGTGAAACAAGCTTTTAGGACTGTTCTCTTTTTTTTTCCTGTTAACTTCCTAAGCATTTCTCAACTTTGAATGTAACAGTTATTGAACGGAAGTTCTCTGCAATGAGAAAATAATTTTGCTGCATTTGCAGAATGACAAGAGCTGTCCCAAGTAGATCAGTCATTTCAAAAAACCTCTGGGTCCAGGTGCTCAGCCAGAGATACTGCCCAGCTTAATGGTTTGGCTTTCTTGCAGAAGAAAATAAGACTGCCTGAAAAGATAGTGAGCACGCACTGGGCTCTTCACCACTATTTCTGAAACTTCCCAAATATTTCACATACAGAGGTGTAAAAGAACCAGTGACTAGTCATACCATAGCACAACAATTATTTTCTACTTTTAAAAACATAACTTTAATAGAGATTGTCAATCTGATGCAGGACTTTCACAGCTTCCTATTTTCACAAATGTATTTAAATAGCTATATTTTAAAGTGAAAAAACAAAACATTTGATCTATTTTTGAAATCATTTTTATACTATACTTTTACATTAAATGCAAATTACAAAGGGGAAAAACATACAGTTCCAGCTAGGAAAGCAACAATCCACCTACTCCAAATTTTAGGATCTGGGTCAATTCACAGTAGACTCTATGTACAGACACCTAAATCCACAGGTATATTCATCATTTCTTACAACTGTCACAAACAAAATTTACCATTATAAGACTAATCTTCTTTTTTAACCTCAGCCTCCTCATGTTTCAGTTCTTGCATCTGTCAATGCTAGTTTAAATAAGACACCAGAGTAGAAAACATATTCTGAACTATTTCTCAGATAAAAATTATCTAGGACCAACACCTTGGAATTAAATATATTTACAAATGCAATTCACAACTCTTCCACAGTTCACCAGCTTAATCCAAAACCCAGTAAGTATATAAGTATATATAAGTATACAACTATGTAAGTAAAAGAAAACCTTAAGAAAATGTCTACTTCTCCATCTGTCTATCTATCTCTCTGTCTCTGAGAGAGATCCTCAAAGACGATAATATCTCGAGATTGACACTTGAGCTTTTTATCAGTAAAGCAAATTTTTTGTTTGCAGCTATATGGTAACCATCAAGTAGCCTTAGTTCCTCCTGCTCAGTCACTTAATCTGGCACTTTTCTTCCCAATCCTCCAGTCCTCCTCCTCTATCTTGGTAACACTCCCCAAACTATGGCAAGCCCAAGCTGTGTCAGCATCACCAGATTTTTTTTTAACCTGCTCATTAGTGAAAATAAACCATCAGATTGATCTGAAATTGCCTCTTGGGATCTTCTAATTAGTGACTTCTCTCTAATCAGACATTCCATAAAGGAAACTCATTGCCCTTTCCTCATCCACCAGTTCCTTACACAGATTGGGTTTCTCATACTAACCCCCATCTAAACTGAATTATAACATCTCACAAACAGCTCTTCAAAGGCCTTGCTGAAATAGAAATGAGTTTGATCTGCTGCATTTCCTTGCCTACAGAATAAGTTATTTAATAAAAAAAGATATCAAGTAGCTCTGGTAGTAACCAGATTTGCAAAACTATCTTGCATTTTTACACAAAACATTTGGCCATCAATTATCCTGGCCTGGTCTCTACTTCTGCTTCCTGCCCCCAGCCCCCTCACCTCTATGGTTCAGACTGACATTAAAATATTCCAAAACTAGTGGACCCAAGTACCAAATATTGAGTAACAGATGCTGCTACACCTTCCACTGTACCTACTAGAGCAAGCTAATTCATTTTTCTCAGTTAAAAGACAAGTGCTATAATTTGATTAGATACCAGGGAAACCAGTTCACAAAATGGGCATTCTGGCATTTCCAGCTGATCTTATGTACCTATCTAAAACTCTGCTTTGACAGCTTTCTGACAGACTTAAAAAAATGCAGGGTTTTTTTTGTTTGTTTTATGCTCCCCAACTTCTGGACAACCCAAATAAAACACAGAGAGAGCACACATCACCACATCATGTGAGCATAGATGTGAACATAGATGCAGGAAAATTAATCCCAGCAGTTTCCCAAGTAGAAAGGAATTCACGGCTTTGAATGAATGAATGAAAGTAGATAATAATAATAATACTAAATAATCTTCCTGGCCAAAATAAATAATTTCATGAAACAAACAGATGGAATTGTAAGGAGGAGACAAAACCCCCCTTTTAAGTCTTAAAACCAAAATTGCTTCTGTTGTCTTTGATCTGATTTAAGCTGTACTAAAGGTCAACGAACATTGGAACAAATATTGCTAAATACTGTACTCAATGGATAAAAAGAAACAAGAAAGTTTGGCCTTATTGTACATAACACATCACACAATGATCTCACCAAAGTTACCAGCTGGGGACTTACAAACCACATTTACCAAAAAAGGCAAAATGCTTCGTGCCTGAAATCCTTTCCCAGTTACCTCACCCGGCTTTTGCTCGCATTTCTACAATAATTGCAGAGGTCATTTTTCTTAAAATTCAGATGGAGTAAATCAACAGGCTATCCAGTGCAAAGCTGGGTTTGTGTAGTCTCTGGAGAAAACTCAGCTCTATTTAAATTGAGTGTGTACAGAAAAGGAAGAACTGAAATATGTACAATAAAAACAGAAGAGTGAGTGGTATAAATCGTGAAGAGCAAGTGATGTAGATTTGTATATTACTGGTTTGATTACAAACACTAATGTTTTATGGGGAATATTTCTCAAACTTGTTGCGTATTTTCAGGTTTTTGAAGTGCATGTGAAGAACTGGTCTTTAATGTTATTCTTGTGATGTTCCAAAAACACTTCAACTTTGCACTCTGGGTTTATGCTGTCCTAGTATTTGAAATACAGCTTTGTAACATCAACAGGATATGTTTTATCCTCCATATTCTGTTTGATTTTTGTGATCATATTTTTTTGCTTAAACTTGATATAGTTTTGAAGAAGGAATAAAATATTCTCATTCTCTATATTAAACACAACAGAATAGTCCTACCTAGTTCATAATGGCAGTAAAAAAATTTTGAGTTACTCATTATTAAAATAAAATGGTGATTGTCATAGTGAAAACTGTCAGTAATTTATAACATTTTCTCTTTTTTTTTTTGCACGTGTGTTGTGCAGCAGTGGGAGTGATTTGCTTGTTTTTATTTCCAGATGAATTATATCCGATGTTTTAGAAAAGAAAGAAAAAAGACCAGTTAACACTTTTTAAGCACTCACTCTCATAATCTTCCCCTCACCAAAACCTGACAGTAGTACCTAACATCATTTCCTATTATGTATATTGGTAACACAACTATCTAATAATTCTTTTGCTCCAAAAATTTGTAAACACAGCTTAACAGGGTACTACAATTAATAATTTCAAAGTCCACTTAAAAGAGAGAGAATCTGACACTCACCACTGCTTATAAAATACACTCTCACAGCATAAGGCTGATCACAAAGACCAGATGCATGCATCTCTAGCTACTGTCGAAATTGCCAATGCAAACCGCATATACAATTAACCTCATGCTTCTATACCTAATCTCTTAAAATGCTGGTCCATAAAATGTTATGATCATAGAATCATAGAATGGTTTGGGTTGGAAAGGACCTTAAAGACCATCGAGTTCCAACCCCCCTGCCATGGGCAGGGACACCCTCCACTAGACAAGGTTGCTCAAAGCCTCATCCAGCCTGGCCTTGAACACCTCCAGGGATGGGGCATCCACAGCTTCCCTGGGCAACCTGTTCCAGTGCCTCACCACCCTCACAGTGAAAAACTTATTCCTAATGATGCAAATTAATTGTAAATTCACAGCTCTAGAAAGATACAATATGACATAACTATCAGCTGTCCTGTGGAGTCTGCGCCATCTCAGCCTCTCTTTGGAGAGGAACATATACACAGAAATGTTTGGGGTTTTTTTAGGGGCAAGAGGGATGACAGAGAAACAGGAGTGAGCTTGGTTTTGATACGAATACAATTCTACGCACTGTTTTAAGTTAATACTAAGGGAAAAAACAGCTCAAACCTGATATTTCAGAGTAAAAATTAACAGTTGATACTTAGTCCATGCAGCTGACATGTTTATAGAAGACCTCAAATAAAAAGTGAAATTCTCAGTGTCCTGTGAAACTTACTGCTAAACCCAAGCAGCAAGAAAACATCTATTTTTTTTTTTGTTTGGCTATCAGTACAAATCACCCCAGAGGAGTTCAAAAAGCCAAATCTCAGTGAACGCCTTCCTTAACTGCAGACAAATAACTATCAAGCTCAACTCATAAGAGTTCATAAATGCCCAAGGTTTGAGCCCAGTGAACAGAAGTGGAGGTAAGTGATCTGATCATGTTCTATACTTTACTAACAATGAGTTTCAGAAAGCACAGATTTCTACTCTCATTCATACTGGTTTCAATATTCCTAAATCACACTTTGTAATTACTAGCAAAATAGTATTCAATGTAACGAATCCCTCTCATCGTTATGTTGATTCCATTTAGTTAAAGGCCAACTGTACTTGCTTCCACTGATAAAAATCAATTCTGAGGTGAATGTTTGTATTCCAATCTGGGTTATGCAGTGGTCTGAATCCCTCATTTTTGAGCTCGACAGTCAAACTCCACGAGCAGTGCAAAAAATGACAAGTTTATTTGACATTTTATAAAACAATGAGCTGGTAGAGCTCTCTATATGGTACCAATGTGTCAAGCCAGTATCCTGGACTGCCGCAAACACACATAGTGCCGCGTAATGAAGTGCATTAGACACTGGAATAAGAGTGAGCCAAGCCAGGCTCGCTGCTGAACTAGTTCAGTACACTGGTGTGTGACCACACAGACAAGGCAAAATGATCACTGTTTCCACAAATAATACAATGGGCAAATGTCCCATTTTATCTGGAAGAGATCTGGAAAAGAAACCAGCTATTGTGATATACTGAACAGAGAGGACTCAACCTATCCTGTAGTGCCTTGCCTTTAATGTTAAACACTTGCCGATTCAAAAAACAAAGGTGTCATCTTCAATTAGATCATTAACTATGTGCTGACATCTACTGAGTCATATATTCAAAGAAGATAAGTGTCCTGCACAATTCTGCAGAGAGCCCTGTGAACCGCCTGTGGATCATCCCTCTGATGTACCAGGACAGTCAATAGTACAGCATGTTAGGCTTTCAAAAAGCGTTCTCTGCAGAGAAGATATCCCTTAAGCCATAGGAATGTGAAATGAAACAGTAACACAAAGAAGTGAACAATGCAACTAAAACCAACTGAAAACTAAAAATAATTTTGTGTTAGGATTAAACTCTGATTTGTGTAGCATAGTAAGCAAACACCCAGCCCTGCATCTTGCAGCAGCACAGGGGTGGGACAAGAGAGGAATGCAGTTGTACACAAAAACATAACAACTAAAGAACATCCATTTCAGAGAAATTTGACCTCAAGTTCACATTAAAATTCTTCTCAAACATTTACTTAGTTCCTGTGTGGAAGCAGTCTCATCTGTTTGCTACACATACACAACAGCAGTACAAAAAGTACAAACCTTCATTCTCTCTTTCCAGTAGCTCTGTTCTTCTTCTGAGGCTGGTTGAGTATAGCACAAGCGCAACCTCAGCTAAAACATCAGAGAGATTTTTTTCATACCCGTTTAACCTTATAAATGGAAAATTTCCCAGAAAATTCTGTGAGTGCTAATACAAGATGCAAAATGCTTCAGAACTAGCATATTTATGTAGACAGAACTGTTACGAACCATACCTCTAATTGACTACAGAAGCCTTTATGCATCTCTCTGAGATTGTGATCAAAGCCATCACTGATAACCACTTAAGACTCCAGGATCAGACTGAAAATAGCTCTTCTAGACTAACAGTTCATTCTGACATCTTCTTCCCCAATATATCTGATTTCCTGGGCTGAACCCTGATACAGACAACCTGCACTGTTTCTCTAGCACTGATGTAACACTTCACATCAGGGAACTGGTTTAAATCACCAACTGGAGCACTTCCATCATGGTAAAAACTCTGGGCATTATGAAGATGAATACTCTGGTATTATGTATACGAATCACTGCATTGCATCAGCCTTGTAAAGTGGAGAGGGAAAGCAGAGGTGGAAAGAGAGTACGCTGCCTTCTTTTGGTCTTCATACCAACAGCCACTTCAGGGCCACCGCAGCTGTTTGAATCCTCTGTGGGGTTCCGGGTTAACCCAAGATGCAACATAATGTAAATGCAGATGTCAGAAGACAAACAGAACTCCAGATGGCAAGAATGTGCAGCAGTAGCAAAAGCTATGCATATAATCAGTCTCTAAACTCCATTTCTAAGTCATCTCCTTCTCTGAAGCAAAGAATTCAGTGTAACTTACTAATACATTAATGAGAATGGCATCAAGTACATCTGAATACAAATGCCTGTTTTGAGTCCAACCTTCAAAACACAATGACAAATAAACATGAAAAAGAACTGTTTCCATAGCCACTTACTTTTGCTGCTCCTATTTGTTCTTTACGAAATTTCTCCAGCGGTGCTATTAGCACATCATTAGCATTCTGGATCTGCAAAGTTAAACAGAAAGCATATCTTCTCAATACAGAGTATTTGCAGAAAGTGGAGTCATTGTAACTCTGCCAGTGTGCAAGACTGAAAAAATCAAGTCCGAAACATTCTGGTAAGAGCATACGGGTAGGAGTCAAATAATTATATCTTCTTTACATAAAACATACAACACACACGTTCACTATTATGGGACATTTCCATGAATAACTAAACGAATTGTAATGAATGATTCAGTAAGATTATCTCCAATATACAAAAGGATTTTCTGGTATTTTACTTCTATTTCTTGCATCTTGCCTAAAACCAGAATAGAAAAAGAAAACTGCCAGCAATATGTTTTGGCAGAACAGAGAAGACAAACATAATAGTACTAAAAAAAAAAAACCAAAACCTGTGTTAACAGAATCTGAATCTTTGGCAACTGAATCTTTTCAGCTATCTCTTTGGATTATATATCTACTCATACTAAACAGAGAACAGTAAGGCAGAGAACTCTAAAAAAAATGTGGACAACTTACAAAATACTCTAGCTTGGATTTCTTCACTTCTCTAGTTTTTAAACTAATTTAAGATGTCCTGCAGCTATTTTTATCACTTTAACCTAAACCAGGGTTCCTAATGAATCACAGTTTTCCCCTTGTAGTCTCTGTTTATTTAGTGTAAATCCAGCCCTGGGAACCCCTCTCTGAAGACCATTCCCAGCAGCGACCACCCGAAGTGCTCCCTAGTCATTTGGGCTGGAATCACACACGCCGCAGAATACAAATGCCAGCCATACCATCATGCCACTCAACAAAAAAAGGTAGCATGACTTTACCACGTACCTTTTAGGAACAGGCAGAATAACCAACTAAATTGATTTTACTGCAGAAAAAATCAGAAGAAACCAAAAACTGCCAACACATCAGAAATAAAGCATAATAAAACACATTACAATATTCTATTACACTAACTACAAGCAAAATTTTAGGTTTTCTGCATGAATAGCTTTTCTTCTCCTCACCAGTCCACTCTTTACCATACTCACCACATTCCACATTTGGGCTTTGGCAGGTTTGGAGGTCTGGGCAAAGCTAGCATGTCCCTAAGCCAAATGTGAATGAATACAGCTCTTGTGACTGTTCCATAACAATAATTGATAAGTTACATTGTCAGTTGAGAACAAAAACTTCCCAAAAGGCTGTAATAATAAACATATAGAATAAACCCATTGAAACACAAACACATATTCTTCCCTCCCAAACTTAACATTACAATTTGAAACAGAATCACCACATATCTCTCAGAAGGGCAGAGATTCAGGAAAAGCTGAGACTCTCCCTGACATCCTCATATAACAAAGTCCAAGACAGCAAAGGCAACCCTTGGCATGCTTGATGATGCAGTGATCAAAATGGGCTACATTTAAAGATAAAAATCAGGCACTGAGAGTAAGGATTGTTTTCACTGCACTCAACATACTCCATCAGTTTGACTGGAACAGACTACAAAGCTATGCTATTCTCCAAGTGGACATTTCCCCAAAATACACAGACTTTTAGGCAACATCTAGCAGCAATGTGAGACTCAACACTTTCTACAAGGCAAAGTGCATGCACTTTATACATAATAATCTGTATCCCAAGGATCACTAACCAAGGCAGATTAAAATTAACAGGGGTACAAGCCCACGATCAAGTAGAATTGCAATGCATACATCTGGAAGCTGCAGCTGCAAGTTTTGGCAGCTTACAGAGCATGTGCATGGCTTTTGGCACATACAGAAACCACGAAGGCTTGCTGGAGTCACTTTGCTCAACACAATCACATTTAGGCAGCCTCCACTTTTGCAGTGACAGAATTAGGAATTACATCAAGCTTATCTGAATTACAGTAAAATGCTTTAACTATCAAAAATTTTTGGTTTATATACTGTATCTGGGAAAGACATTTTTTGCTCCAAATCTGACATGAGTACTTTTCACTTCACCACAAAATTATCATGCTTGCATATGGGAAATAAAACTTCTTTCCCGGAAGTACTGAATGACTGACGAATTCTGAATGCTGACAAACACTGATTTGCTTCATGTTGCTATAAGACTTCTAGAAAGTATCGACTGAATTCATTCAAAGAAGGCAAAAAAAAAAATTGCTAATATATTCATAGAAGGCATTTCTAATGCTGAAACATTTTGTTCTGCTGGACAAAATAAATAATTTTTATTTAATTTTAAATCCTTCCCTCAATTCCTAACATCTGTTCTGTCAGCAAAAAGCACTTCTTTCAGCCTGTGGCCTGTATCAACAGCTCCTAATCAATACAACTTCAAATATGACAGCAGAGACCAAATACAGACAACCAGGCACTTATGTAACTTAGTTATGTATCAGGTTGACATGCTACAAAGAATATAAACATGTCATGATAAAACATTAGTCATGTATTTAAGTCCTCAGTTTCTATTTTAAAAGTTTAAAAGTGTAAATATTACCTGAAGTTAATAATGTGAACATCAGTGCCTGTAACTATGTGACCTTAGTAGTTCAAATATTTTTACAGCTTTGTATGGAAAACTCTACACAGATAAATCACATACTTAGAAAACAAAAACTTTAATATATTTGAAGTTTATCTTAATCCCTCTCATATTTACAAAAAAAAGATGACATCAAACAAGATCCAAGCTCACGTTAATTTTCTAAAAATATCACTATCACTGCCAGTTATTTCAAGCAGAGTTGAACTCCAGATGATGTTAAAGCAGGTTCAGAACATTACAAAGATTTGCCTATGGACTAGCAATAACATCAGTTGGACACTTCCATGTAAAGGAATATTCAGCTTCTTAGCAAAAATCTAGTGCTGTATCAAGTGGTCTTAATACACTGCCACAAGGGGATGCTTATAAATCACATGCCAATCAAGGCTGGGAGTAGTAATAAATGGCTGAATAAACTATTTTTTCTCTAAGTTTTTTCAAATGAGGATTATTTTTTTCTCATTTTCTCTATCGCATAGCTTATGTTTAAAAATAAATTACTATAGTGTCATACCTGAAATGACTGTTTCCTGAAATAGACAAAACATGACACAGGTGGATATGTCCAAAGGCACAGATTCTGTCCTGTTTTTTTCACTCTTAGAAACATTTACTATTCCAGAAATACTAACTTTTGGAGAGATGAAGTAAAATAGGAGTTTCATTGGAAGCATCCGTATTTCAGAGACAAATGCCCTACAGAAAGAACGGTCTGTTTTTCTATCTCTGTGTCCTCTGATGATGCTGCAATACTTTAATGCTTGGATATCAACTCCTGTTCTGCTCCCATCAATGCTTCTTTTTTTTTCCAGGCTATGAATAATTCATAAAGTTAGATACAAGTACAGATGAAGTATTCACTTCTGCATGAACCAGGATAATATCTTGAACTTCCCCTTCATGTGGGAAGTGATATTCTTTAAGGTTCATCATGGAGTCCCATGGCAGCATGCTACCTCTGTTGCTCATGCTTTCTGTCATTAATGGATATTGAGACAGCAGATTCACCAGTTGACTCTGAAACATGGCAGCTAAATGTCATCTGACAGAGACAGGGTTCATGCAAAGAGCTCATGGAAGCTGACTGTGGAAACCAAAAGAAAAAAAACATCTTCAGAAATCAGAAGCTCCCACCACCTGACCCTGTGCACTTAACACTTCTCCAGAAACACCTGAACACCATTATGTCACCAAACGGCAAGGTGTTACAGAAATACGGGACAAGTTCCCAACAGAACAAATATTTAACAGAACTATACACAAAGGAATCATACAGGAACAGGTCTTACAAATGACATCCCATGATTATTTTCCTTAATGAGTTGTTCATCCATTCATAAATCACAACCATAACAGACAATACCTAATGACTGCACAACTGGACTCTGATTTCAGACATTGCTCGGTGAATGAAAAGACACATAGGGAAGGAAAAAAAGGCGCTTTGATGTATGATCTTACTAACATTATGGAGACATGGTGGGATG
>VZTO01015692.1:0-27142 GCA_013400615.1 Syrrhaptes paradoxus
CTGAGCAGCTGATCTCGCGACTGTTAGCTTTAAAAATGAAATTTCTTTGTTAGCTTTAAAATGAAATTTCTGCTCTGTTCCAGATATAACTGCTTTTCCAGTCAGCTACATGACTGAATATCTATCTTGAAAGTAAGGGTTACTATTTTAACGTTATTTCTGTATCCTTTTGTTCTATTCAGTATAAGAAGGGGAAAGCTGAGGGTTTTTTCCTTTATGTGAACAAACTTTTTAGCTTCTCAGTCGAAGAGACAGCCATTCTGACTGCAGTGTAATTACTTTGAGATGATGTTGATAGGAATGCAGAACATACATACTTATTTACATTTTTGTTATCAATATCTCTTACCATTTTTAATTACAATGGGTCTTCAAGAGTTTACACACTGAGGTCCACCTTTAGAATGAATGAGACTACTCCCATTCAGAAATAAGCATATTCAAGAGCAGATTGTATAAGCTAAAGAAACCAAGAATATTTCTGATGTTCACCATGACATGTGTTTTACTCTACTGTGACATTTGATCAAGGTGTGATAACTGCACACATAAGAAGCCTGGGTGTAGGTGTGGGTGTTTGCATAGAAGCAATTTATAAGATGATCAGAGGAGAGACAAACTGTCCAATATATTTTTAGCTTGTTCTTTCAAAGCAAATGGTGAAACAAAGGCTATCTTAATGTTGCTTTGGAGTCAGAAATAATACAAATACTACTATGCTAACATACTGCTGTCTTTGTAATAATACTAAAACCATCCCTTGCCTTGAGTGCAACTAAAATATTACTCTGAGTTCTGAATCAGCAAGTCACAAGTATTTTAAAAGAATATTTTATATAGATGCTGTATTTCTCTGTAGTCTCTCTTAAGTAGTTACTGAATTAAAAATAAAATATGACTGACTGTTAAGCATGCAAATAAGAAGAACACTTTGGTTTGTTGAGTCTTTGTGTTTTTTCAGAAGTGTGACCAACAGTTAAAGCAAGATGGGATATAGGACTTCATCGTTTGACAACATTTGCCACAGAACCAAGTTTGATAAAATCTCTCCTATTATGGCTACTCTTTCAATATTTACCCTGTCTTTTCTGATGCAAGTAATCTTAACAGCACCACTGATTTCAGTTTTATTCTTGTTGAAGCAAATTTTGGTGTCTGTTCATGGTATTAGAAAAGTATGATTTAAAATGACTTTTCCAAAGTATGAAATCTGTGTAGAAACGCACTGCACAGCCAGCAATATGGAGCTGAGTTTTACCTTCGATATTCATTTGTCAATTATTCACTCTAACACAATTTACAGCATCACAGCAAGCAGCCATAGTAATAGCTATGGAAAGATTGTTATTGGTTTTACCTTTGTCCAAGAAAGAATTACATCTGTATTTCCTTTTTCCAATTGTACAAATTATGTTTACATATATTATTGCTGATTAAGTCAGTGGCTTCTTACTGCTTTTAGAGATGGCATTTCAGATAATAGGGCATTACATGTTTTGCCTCAAAATCTTGGGAAAACCTACAATGTCTTTTACAAAGTAAAAAATCTGTTGCTCAGTAGGATTTGCTTAAAAAAATGAGAAGTCAGAAAACTACATTTAAATCTTTTCTCATCATGATTGTAATAACAGTAATAATAATGTCATATTTTCTAAATGTCTAGAAGCAGGAAAATAAAATTTCATACCTGCTTCTCAGAAGTCTTATTCAGGCACCTCCACATTTTGTGTAGGACACATCTATAATTAAGACTAATACTCTTTTGTTCTGTGTTATTCAGTTCTATAAGATGACATAATAAATGAAAATAATCCAAAAAATCCACAGAAAACAGTAATTAATTTTAGAATTTAAATGTGATGTAATTTAAGTAATTTAGACTTTAAATGCAGTTTAAATTTTAAATGTGGATTCAGTGAGATTGGGAATTTTAAAGGGTAGAAAGAACTCAAGGAAATTCCAGGAAAAGTATCTTTTCATGCAGATGTTAGTGTGACTTGAGAGGCCATCATATACCTTAGAATGGAGACCGAGATGACTCTCAGCTAAAGGGTACTTGTAGTTCATACCATAGCCTAGGCTGCAAAAGTGCTCCCAGGAATGTCTGTAGTTAATTTTCTTCTGCTATTTCACATTCCTGGATGTTGGCTGCCAGAAGAGTTTATTACACAGACAACTGTAAGCTGGTTATTTTACAAGTAATCCTTACTACGGCTGTTTTGAAAATCAGTCTGGACCAATGATATAAATAAAATTTTAGTAAACGGCGAATCAGGGGGTACCGTCCATTAAAAGAACCACAATATGCCTAAATCATGCAATATTGCTTGGGTGCAGCATGGCTATTTCAGCCTGCTCTAGTGTAGGGTGTCCCTGCCCATGGCAGGGGGCTTGGAACTTGATGTTCTTTAATGGCCTTTCCAACCCAAACCATTCTATGATTCTATGATTCTATGATTCTATGATCTGTATCAATATTGCAGAGCCAAAAATGAGAACTTCAACTGAAAAATAAACCATAATAGCGTCAGTCTCTTACAGAGCAATTAAGGCATATGAGGTGCTGGTAAGGAGATTCCTAACAAAGAACATTCCTAATCACATCTGATTGTGTGGCAACATCCTTGTTCTTGGCTTTGATTTTTTTTTTTTTACCTCTGCTGAATTCACACCTTTAATCACTATGTCTATCATTTACTATCATTCATACCAATGCCATATTTGTTAAGTTTAAGGAGTACAGGTCCAACAAGCAGGGCCCCATCATTCCTGTTCTGAATTCCTGGAGGTCTCTTAACTGAGCCTCAGAACTACAACAAGCAGTTCTTGAATTTCCTTCTGACCTCTTGTCTACCTACTCCTTATTTCATAGATCTTCAGTGGCTTCATTCATCATGGGTTCCAGCTGCTCCTTCTCTTCTGATGTATGTTTTTCCGTAACTTTCCTGGCATTTCCTGAATTCCAGGACACATTTCTTTTTTAAAGACACTTCCTTGCTCTTTACCTCTTTTGTCTTTAAGATGTTAGTAGTGTTCTATTTGAAGATGCTCTATAGAAAAAAAAAAGAGAAAAATTGTCTGGTTAAATACAAAATGGGAAACTCCTGCTTTTTCTTGTTTTTCTGAATCTAGTGGCTTCATAAAGTTGATTGAGGGTGTTTAAAGGGTATTTTGGGCCATGCTGTTCCCAGAACATTTTTCAGAGTCTTTCAAATCAGCTGGTTATATACATGGCAAAACAAGAAAAGGTTTCTGCTTGGATTTGTAGGAGTTAATTGGTCAGTAAACAACTGACATTGTTTTTGTCAACAATAAATTAAACTTAACAAACATTTCATAGCCTTTCTACCAAGGTCAAGGCTGCCAATAACATGTACTTATGATAGTCACGATCTTTAAAGAGTACTAAAAATCTGATCTGATTGTTTTTGTTCCTCTGTGCTTATTGAAAGACCAACAGAAGAAAATGGCAAAGACAGGATTTTAAAGGATTCTCTCTATATTGAAAGGAAATGAGACAAAGATAATAACTTCCCTATTGTTGCTTAATAAGGCATGGTAAATTTTAATAATAATAATGAAGAATTATTGTGAAATGATGAAGAAATAATAGTAAAAGTCAGAATTAAGGTTTCCCATAGAACTTCTATTTATCTCCTGGTGTGGATACTGATTTATTTAATACATAATGATATTGCAATTAAGAATAAAATGATTAATGACTGACAAACTGACCATCTCCAGGAGTAGGTATCAGTGTGGATACCTCACGTGATCAAATTAATTCTGGGAGGGTTCTGTCCAGTTTGATGTGAACTCAGTCAGGTTCAACATTTTCACCAAATACCTGAAAGTAACCATAAAGCCACCATTCAAAATATTTAGGTTAGACAAATAGTATATAACAACTATTGCTTGATAATGAAGACCTATTAAAAAAAGCCTTTTTTCATACAGCCAAGTTCAGAATTAGTCCTCTGGGGTCAAGGATTACATGCTGTGTTTTTCTGAGTTTCACCCAAGTTGTGTGTCTCCCATCTCCTGTCTCCCTGCCTGTGTAAAAACCAAGAATTCTACAGTCTAGTTTGTTAGCACTTTAGCACCTTTAAATGTTCCTTTGGCATTTGAATCAGCTTCTTCATCCATTTTTCCAGAAGAGAGGACTTAGTCTGAACAGAATAAATTTGCTGCTTTTTCTTTACCTGGTTAAGCTGGGAGGAGCCTTATATTTCTGACTTTTGGAAATGGTGAATGCATTTTCTGGTGAGACGAGACTACAAGGCACAGGTAGAAACCACATAGTAGCTACTGGGTGTCTGAATTGAGATTTTTCAGAAGCTTAGAATTTTCTCAAACATGGGTGTGTTTTCACAGAAACAAACAAACAAACAAACAGATCTGTCTTGTAGGCTGACAAATTCCTTAGCAGTCCCTCTAAGAATAAAGTTGTGAGGCTATTTCACAGAAGAGGTATTTTCACAAGGGCAAAACATATCTTTCTTTGTCTCATTCAATGTTTTATGGGTGAAATTTTGCCAAGGTATTTATCATAGATATGGGAAATTTCAGCCCCCATGGATGAATTTTATCAAGTGTGTAAGGTGCTAAAACCAATATTTTATTAGAAAGGAAAGTTTTAGGCAGTGATAATCCTATATGAGATTAGCAAAAAACAACTTCCTGAAGCACTGTTTGAGCCAGTAAGTGATGAGGATGGTAGACAGAAGAAGCCACCATGAAGTATTTAAAGCCAATGCATAGACAGTCCTTTCTTTCTTCATCTGAGCAGAAGAGTGTTTCAAATTGCCATATACTGCCCCATGTTCAATTTTTGAGCCTTTTCCTTCTCTCATCCCAAATAGTCTTGGACACGTGTGTGAAACCATCAGTGCTCAGGCATCTTCAGAACACAATGGTACTCTCCCCAGCAACAGGTTAAACATAGTCTTACTCTCCATAGTGATTCCCTGTTGAACTTGGTGTTAACATTCAAAGCCTTCCTAAGCCTGAGACAAAGAAATGCAGGAGGAAAACTACCCAGCTGTGCTCATGTAGCATAAGGTAAGAGGGAAGATCTTACCTGGAAGTCTGAGGAACTTCTGCTACTCCTGAGGGCCACTATACTTATTAGGCCTCACACTCTGATTCCATGAAGTATTACTCTGGCCTTGTGTTTTCTGTTGTAAACACATAGCAACACGCATGATAAACAAACAAACAAATGAAAAACACTGTACCAATACCAGACCCTCTCCTACTTCTTCCCTGGGGAGACAGAAGAAAACAAACAATACATGACAGATGTTAGTCATGTTGCTTAATGCACAAGTAAAGACACTCAGATGTCATGGAAATGACTATGACAAAAAAAAAACATAAAATCACAGAATAATTGAGGTTGCAGGGGATCTCAGGAGATCTTTGTTCCAACATCCAGATCAAGGTAGGGTCAGCTATGAGATCAGATCGCATCACTCAAGGCTTTGTCCAGGCTAATTTTGAAAACTTCCAAGGACATGTGTACATGTATCTGATGACAGCAAACATATACAGTAGATTGAATGTACTGGAATCCCCTGCTCAAGGTTTCCTTAATTCCTATATTTTATTAAGTTTAAAGAACCCTGAGATCACCACTAGAAAAAAAGTGTGGAAAGACAGAAATGATGTAGTAATTTTATCATAAAAAGTAAAAGAAATAAAAATTAGCACTTTAAGGAATTAAAGTTTAAAGAAATCCTAGTAATCTTAATGCCAGGAAACATAAATCCTAGGTTGTGGATGACAATGGGACAAATAGGTTAGTGACAAATGTTGGGGACTGCTCTAAGGTTTGCTTATCTATTACTTCAAACAAACTCTGTGTATTAGATTTCTAAAATGCTTTGTTAGTGGTCTGATTCATGTGTGGAGATACCTTGCAGAGACAGATGAGGTTACAACCTCAAAGGGTCAGTTTAGCCCTGATGTATGGGCAGTTGAGTTGCAAGTTCTCATTTGCAATTTGCATTTCAGTACTTTGAGGCAAACCAAAATTGGTGATTGGTTTTACTGTAAGAGATCTCATGGCAAATTTAGAACATTCAGCTGCTGCTTGTGAAGGGCAGAAAAGCAATGACCTCACCACCTGCTCCACATTTTTCTCACCCCAAACCATGGTCAGAAACTTCAGGCTCTCAGGGGTGCCTTTAGCACCTGCTCATTGACTGGACTACCAGTGACGGCATGCAAGGCAGGGTAGGTAAGACAATGCTAGAGCTGCAATGAATTAAGTCTGGTCTTTGGGAGCACTGAAGCAGGGTGGATCAGAATTGGAAAACCTGGTGGACTCAGTTAGAAGTTTTCAGCTGGCTGAGACCATGTAAATCTGATTCACCTCTAGCATCACCTAGATAGTGATGAAATTGGTGGAAACTCTATTGTGGTCTGTGCTTAAAACTTTGCTTCTGGTGGATATTGTTCTGATGGCAAATAATGCAGGGAACTATGCTGATGGAAACAATAATTCTTGCTGTGCAATTTGTTCCTCTTGGGGAATTGGTTTAAGTAACCCTTTTGCCAATGTGAACCACATCTCTGCTGGAAACAGGGTGGGAGAAATACCAAACTCTGTCTTCCACCAAAGTTGGGACAGCAAATCAATTTCAGTGATGACTCCTATAGAAGACTTGCTGTTATTTATTGAGTATTTTATTTTCTTAATTATTCTAATTGGAAACAATCTGTTTTGAGAGGTTTAATTCACCACCTAATCACTTCCACTGTGGACACCAAAAATCTGGTCATATTGTGGAGAGGAATGTGTCTGCGCGTGCTACTTAGGGCTGACTGATTTAATGTAGTGCTGTGTATCTGTACCTGTCATGCTAAACAAACCATTTGTTGTTGACTCCAGCAGCCACACAAGCTGTGCTAGGCCTGGTGCTGCTGGGACCTCACATGCTGGCTTTCTCTGCAGGAGGAGCCAGCCCCAGTCAGTCTGCCAGAGATCAGCAGCTGCCCCTTGAACTGATCTGCACCAACAGAAAGACACTTAGCCCTAGCAGATCCAGCTGGGAGGGGGTCACAGGATTGCCTAGAGGGGAAGGAAGTGTAATTGACTCCTCTGACTTCTCTGAAGAAGGAAGATCTAGAAAAGGCCATTGAGCATCCCTACCCTGCAGGAGAGGAGTAGAGAACGGCCCAGTTGGGTGGAAGTCTCTTTTCCTTTTGTGTCTCTGCAACTATTGTTTGTTAAAGCTTCCTTGGAAGAAGGAAGGCCTGAGAGAGAGAAAAGCAGCAACTCTGAGTCAATAACTCTTTCAGCCTGAATTGTGACAGGGAAGATCCCTTTGGTCGGTGGTGGTGCTGGACTGTTGCTTAACTCAGCTTGGGAGGGGAGGTGGTGCCTTGCAGATCAGAAAAGTAAGACTGTAGTAATTTTTGTATTCCTTTTGGACAAGGGGAAATGGTAGAGCAAAACCAGAAAGGCTTTCTGGTGTGTAAGATGTTGGTTTGCCCCTGCAAGAGCCTGAGTGGGAAGAGAAGAGCAGCTGGTGTGCCAGGTCAGGGTGTGGAGATAAAGCTGCAAGTAGAGTCTGGGGGATCTTCTGCTGTGGGACAGGTCCTCCAAGGAGGAAGGTGAGGTGAGGAAAGCCTGGTCTGAGACCTGCTCATGAGTGAGTTTTCAACCTTGTGTCTTGCCACAACTGAGTAGAAAACATAGGAAGGGTTTTAGCAAGGAGTGTGACTGTCATGTTTGCTCTGCCTTGGGTCTGTAGTGACTGGCTACTAGTCTGTCTGTGACATGCTGTCAGAGAAGGCAAGGGCTGTCTGTTTTCATTATAAGAAGGTGGGGGGTATTAGGAATCTCTTCCATGCCATGAAGTCAGGCTGTGAAAAGAGGACTGTGCCTCCTGGGAGGGTGCAGTGCTGCAGGGCCAATGACTCCTTTTGAGAAGTCTCATCTGCTCTGCAGATCTGAAACACAGTGGTTGCTGGTTAAGGATCTCTAGCCTGTACAAACATTGTGGATGGATAAATATTAAAAAGGTGGTAAACTTGGTAATACACGGAAAGGATGATAATGGGGATGAGATGTTTTTATATGTGGTTTCTGCATTTACATATTCTTTCAATCTGGGAACTTCGCAGCTTGTAAATGTCAATTAATTTGATCTCCTGTTTTGACAAATCCAAGTTTTTATGGTTTTAATGTCTAAGATTTCAAAATGGACTTAGTTTTTCTGAGCACCCTGACCTCTTGTATCTAAAAGAACACTACATTCCAGATTTTTAAGAGGCACCAAACCTTTCATTGCAGCAAAAGCTAGTCCCTTCTCTTGAGAAAGCTTGAATTGGCTTCTGAATCTTAGCCTATTCTGGGCTAATTGAGAGTGCAGGCTGACCTCTGAATTTTGCAATTTATATCCTCGGTACTTTAAGCTTTCTCCAACTGTGCTCAATGGGAAGAGATATCAGCTGGTCTCTGGGTCAGCACTTCTGTTTTCTCACTGAATGTGGTTGCCAGAACAACTGATAAAGATCTGGACAGTCAAAAATGTCGTGAACCATTGTGAAAATCCATGCAGAGCATGAAGTCTCTACTAGCTCATACTTTAACGTTATCAAAAGACTCAAAAATAAAGATTTAGCACTTATGCTAAAAGCCAGTATAATGTTACTGAAAGTTCTGAAAGACTGTTCGTTACATTTTATAGCTACCAAGTATGAACTCATTATGTATGGCTGTCTGTTTTCTTGTTGGTTCAGAGGATGCCTTGCCAAATACTAAAATGTTTAGTTAAGCCCTGATGTTTCAATAATTGTTCTTTACTTCTTGATGCTGAATCATGTGGTTAGGAGTTGCAACATCATAACAGACAGTAATTTGTTTCCCTTAATTTCCTGGGAATGGATTTCCATGCTAGAAGGGGAAAATAGTCTGTGAAGTGGTATGTCTGTGAAGGAAAGAGAAGAACAAAAAGCGATGAATGATGCATGAGATAGTTAACTAATTGCCTGTAATGATATATTTTGCCCAAATCAATATCTATGGAAATAAGCTGTATTGATCCACCACTGGGGCTGGGGAGAGAGTTCAAATCTTCCCATCCCCTCCACTGGGTCTGTAATGAAAGCACAGCTCTGTGCCATTGTGGGACTGTGGGAATGAAAACCCATATTTCCTGGCTGTGCCCTCGCTCCTGGTGCTGGGGAGGCCTAGCTAGAATAGTGCCTGGCTTTGGGCCTCCGTTCCCAGAGGAATGGGAAAAAAAAAAAAAAAATAGAGGGGAGTTGGTAGAAGGGAGTTGGTAGAGGTGCAGTAAGTTGGACAGAGGTCTAGAGCACGTTCCTGTAAAGAGTTTGAGGGAGCTGCATTTGTTTAATTTGGTGAGGAGGATATTTAGGGGTGATCTGGTTCCTCCCCTCTAAGATAAAGATGACAAAACTAGACATGGTAGTGACAGATGAGGTAAAAAAGGGCAAGGACAGCAAATTACAGCTGGGAAAGTGCTGCTTGGATATTCATAAAAAAAATTTCGGTAGGAAGGCAGTACAGTTCTAGAACATGTCACCAGTCCAAAATGGTTCTAGATGTCCGTTGCTGGAGGTTTTTGGATTATGGATCGTCTGATCTGTTGTTGGCAATAGTCCTGTCTTTAGCAGGAGTTTGGACCAGAGAACAACAGAGGTCCTGCAAAACTGATATTTCTGTAATTGTCTCTGTGTTTTCTGCCTCTCTGTGCAGGCATGTGTGTCAGGAATTTGGAGAAATAAAAGTACGGTACCAGAAACTTCTGGATTTTCATGCTGTGGTAGATAGATAGGAAAAGGGATGACTCGGTCTGGTGCATCAATGGTGGTGCCTTTCCATTCAGCTCTATATGTATTCTGTCCAGTCTTCAGGATGTACTCCATGTTTATTTTCCTAGTTGTAAGCAACATAATAATTATGCGCCTTTACTATGGCTTTCCTAAAGAGCACTGAAATGAGTGATGGTGATGTAAAGCATTACATCAGAGAGTCAAGTGATGTTGTAAATACTAAGTTGACTTTGGTGTAATCAGACTAATTTTGGCCAGAGGAGAACTGGGCAATATCCTGGAAGAACAAATCTGTACATTGAGGGAAATTCTTTCTTTACCAAAGCAGGCTGTTTAAAAAAAAATTATCAGAAACAGCAACTTTTTCTCTCCATTATAAGAAAGGAATGAAATTCTGATCTTCTTATGTATGGACAAACTTGCTCATCACCTGCTTCAGATCTGATTCTTCAGCATTTCTAGTTGACTACATTAGCAGGACAGAAAAGATGGTCTCACAAGAGCACTGACCAGTCCTCTAGTAGAAGTTGACCTTAAAAGCCGGTGTCAACAATGGAGTGTGTGTGTTGCAAAATTTTCCTCCTGCTCTCCTTTGGAGATACAGAAGAAAGCACAGAACATGAAGGGCCTTTCTAACCGTGATCCTATGAGGTCTGAGGCTGTGAAAGTTTGGGAAATGTACTTTCTACCACAATGCCACCTCCACTGTGAACTTCCAAAAATACAGATTCCCTACTCTGACTCCAAAGTCTGGCACACCTGGCAGGACCTACTTAGGAAGGACAAGTAGAGAGACATGGGAGTTGCATCCCTAGGCAATGACGCTCTGCGGAATACCTTGTGTTGTTCCAACCAGCACCGCATCTGCCTGAAGCTGTTGCTGCAGTAACTTTTCCTATAAACATTCGACTTCCAGGTTTTTCACAAGATGAAGTCACATTATGTAGCATTTTCTTAAGACAGCTTGATGTTATGACAACTGAGGAGCAATAGTCCAGAATGTTACATTGCTAGAGTAGTGGCTACTTTTTATTCTGGGCAGATCAAAAGAATAAGAGAGTGCCAAAGTTGGTCGGATTTATTTATTTATTTTTTTTTAAAGGAGGGAGAAGGAAGATGAGACAGGACACTTTTTTTGTAGTAAAAGAATTTAAAAGAATTGACATGCAGAGTTTTTCATGTGTTCAAATCAACCTGTTTTTCTGGTGGAAAGGAACTGAATGCAGACAGGAAAGGTGAGCATGCATCCTGGTCACGTTCACATGTGCAGCAGTCTTTGGTTTTGTACAGAATTCTTGAGAAATTGACTCAAAGGTAAAGAAGTAGTACATAAAGATGAAAAACAGTTGTAACCACTTGATATGATTCAGTATGAATCAGTGAGTCAGCAGGCCAGAGAACTGGGAATTATTTCTAGAGTAAAATAGCAGACTTCAAGTCACTGGAGCAAAATACTTTAATGTGAATAAACCGTAAGAATTCCTGTAATTCGAAGTTCCTGTGGTTTGCTGTCCAGCAATATGAAGTAGTCAAGAGAAAGAATTTCAGCATGGGGCACAGAGAGTACTGCTGGCAACCAGAGTGTAATCCGTGATGCTTACTTACATTGTTAGAAAATGACAGTGAAAATCATGACTTCTCCCAGCAGCTTAGGCTGTAAAGGAAATATTTCATGTGACCTACAAGGGCTTGTCCCATTTGAAAAAATGTAGTGCTGGCATTTCACCCAAAGTCATACTTAAAACGGTAGTTGCATTCAGGTGATTTTAAAATTTCAAATTTTCTGCTAAATCCAGTTCTTTAACATAGGCCTTTGTACAATAGGTTAAAAAAGACAACAACAACAATAAAACAAACAAACAACAAAAAAACACAAGCCAAACCTTAAGCTAATTTTTAATTATAAAAACCCTATTTTATTTAGGCTCTTTAACAGTGGTTTATCAACCTCTATACTAGGATGCTACTAAAAAAGTCTTTAAGTACCAGCAAACAATGAATATTCAGGCACTTTCAGCTTCTGAAATCTATTTTGTGGAAAAAATGTGATTCTAAAAGGCAGTTATCATTGTTTGGTTCGTGTACAGCTGAAACCTGGGTGGTTACTTAATGGTCAGCTCTGTTAAGAGTACAGACTTGAGTCACTAGAATATGTTTGGAAAAGTTCCCGAAAGGTCTTGCTACATTGCATACCTTCAAAGGGCAGTGAAAGATGATGCAACGTCTTCAACAGATCACACAGCAGCAAGGTGATTAAATCAGCATGGCAAGTTTCACAGCAGTTTGAGTTGATAGCAGCACATCTTGAAGTGCTGTATTAATACTTTTGATTCATTTACTGAATCCAGTGCAGATAAACTAATTGAGTCATAATGCCACTGACATATTACAGATAGGAGAATTGTTGGCTCATTCAGCCCCATTTTCTCTTTAGGTCAGTGTTTAGTTAGTATATTAATATTAATAGCTAAATTACAAATTAAGTAGTTTGCTAACTCTCAAATAAATAATGGACCTTGCCATTCTGAAGACTGGCCCTGAAGATAACACCCTGTCATTAGGGTGGCATTTTAATTTGAGGACTGACAGCAATATTTTTTTTCCTACAAGTTTGCTAGAACATATTGTCCAGTCTCAATTGGTGCACAAAATAGTGTAACAGGCATTAATCCAATCCTTATGCTAAGTGCTGGTAAACTTTAAAATGATTGGGTTTTTGCTGTTGTTTGTGGGTTGTTTTTTGTTTAGTTTTAAATACAGCTCTTTCCTCAGGCATATAATAAACAGTGTACTCCTTTTGGCAGTGTAAAATATGGATAGAGAATTGTCCTGCTGGGTGAAATGGCCCTGTTGTGGATAGCGCGCATGGCAGTTCACAGTGGAATAATTTATGTAGTTAATAATCAATCAGATGAGTACAATCTAACTGGGAATGGGGTGGAGTGAGGTGGGAGCACCAAAGCACCTGTTTCCATGGTAAGTTACGTGGTTGTAATCAAGCAGTTTGGGCAGGTAACTCTACTATGTCCATCACTGGTGTTAGGTATGTGTTTGATTCTGTACTCTTTGATTTGTAAAAGTTAAAGTGAACTGCTGTCATGCAGGCTGACCTGTGTAACTTCTATGGAAGTTATGGCATTTTTCTCTATGGAGAATAACATTCCTCAGTGTCTGTTCAAGCAAAGCTTTCTTAAACAAAAAAAAAACCCATTCTTTACTTTGTTTTGATAGCTTTAATCTATAAAATAATAATAATAAAACAGTCTGTGGTTAATTATTTTAAGCCTATATACTTCGTCTTCTGCTTGTTAGGACTTGAAGAGAGCAGGGACTAACCTCTCTTAGAAAAGCCTGGGAAAGTTGACCTGGCAATATGCCCTGATGCTCAAGTAATAACGGGATCTGCTGGGCTGGTAGGGTGGGGAACAAATTCCAGTAAGGAATAACAAAAATACTTCTTATGGGGAAACTGGTTGTTTCAATGGCTAAATGCCACTATGCGTGTCTGGCTTGTGTTGACCTCAGACCTCGTGTGCCACATGATCATGATACTTTCTCCTTCAAGTTTCTCTTACATTAAATAAACTATGTTCTTGGTCTTGTCAAGGGCAGATTTCTTCTTTCTCTTGAGTGTTTTTGAGATCCTAGAGTTCTCCTTGGAGGTCTATGAGATAATTAAAAATTGAAAAAAATAGAAGTCATAAATCAATAGCCATGTTAACTGCCAAGCCTTCAAGCACTTTGTAACACAATTGCATTTCAAGTCTCCCCCCAACAACTGGTTCTATTTGGTCTTGCAAAAATCTTTCACAAATACTCCTCACTTTTGAAAGAATATTAACAAATCTCCTAGCAAAATCACTACAAAAAGTTAGCATTGCTTGTTTTCTATGCATTTCCCCAAGAAAAATTTTTGTTGCATAAACTCTAATTTCTTTTAAAACTCTTCCTGATACTTTGGAAGTACTATGAAGACAGAAATGTGAAGGGAGCATTATTTGCAAACAGAAGAGAAAAGCAGTGCTTGAGAACTGAGCAGTCACTTTGCCAGACCAGAATTTTTATCCAACAAGCCTGCTCTCTTGTTTTTGATAGGGGGCAGCAGTTAATGTTTGCAAACATTCTTCTGATGAGCAGCTTTGAAAAAAAGTGCATACGAAAGTGTCTTCCTAACCACAGGAAAAAACTCTTACTTTTTAAGAACAAATATAATAGTTCCCACTCAGGCTGTTCCAGAACCACAAAGTGCTGGAACCTGAGGGGAGAAAAAAACCCCCTAAAATCCCCAAACCAAAGTTTTATTTTTGTCTTGGCTTTTTTTTTTTGGGGGGGGGGGGGGGGGGGGGGGGGGGGGGGGGGGGGGGAATAGGGACCATTACAGTGCTTCTTGGCCCTTTCCTAAGGATGACTTACTAGCCATAGTATAATAAGCTAGACAGTACTCCTGATATTAATTAGGCCATTATGTATGTTCACATCCCATATCTTTTTTTTACAAAGGAGTTCTGGTGCTTCCCAGACTTAAGGAGGCCTTGTCAATGTAATTCAGTATGAGTAGCATTGGATTAGAGGACTAGATATAAATATAAGTAGGTGACCCTTATTGAGATGCGTGTTATCTTTCAGTTTGTATGATGCTAACACCAGCTACATGATTTTTAATTTAGCTTGAAGTGTGATAGCAGGAGAATGTAGACAGTCTGGAAAAGACACACTTTTGAATTGTCTTGATGCATGTCCATAGCCACCTGAAACACTGGAGGACACGACAAAATTATCAAGTTCTGTGTTGAAGCTCAATGACTTGATGGCTAAATTCCTCATCAAATTTCTGACCCAAGGTTATTCATGATCATCTTGAGTTTTCTGTTCTGTCTTCTGACTTTAAGAAGGAAGATTGTATGAGAGAAGCTGAAGAGTTTTCTAATGTATTGGTTAAATTTGAAGTCACTTCCCTTGAACACAAGCAGCAGTCCCTGTAAGCAACAACCAGTAAAACCTCACTAGTATTTCCCAATTCCTGCATTTGCTTCTGTCTTTCATCATACTTCATTACTGTTCTACAGAAGATATTTGCTCTTGGTTGTTACTAAGGTTGGAGTGCCCTGATAACTTTTCCCTCTTTTTCCCACATTCTGTACTACCAAAGTAGTAGAAGATTTTTTTTATATGTCCAGATTGACATATGCTTCTCCTTTGAGCTTCAGTTCTGCGTCTTAAGTGGGAGACTTCAACAGGCTCTGTACTGCATGTCAGTCTCCGTGCTTTTGTCCTCACCCTGTTGAGTCTGAGCTGAAGGAATCATCCCTGTTATGTACTAAGGACAGGATAACCCCTTTCAGTATTTTTCCTTAAAATTGAAGAACAGTTTTCTGCTTAACACTCTCTGAAAGCCCTTGAAAGCTCAAATTGCCTGACTGAACTGCAGTAGGAGAGGAAACTGACTTGGAAAAAAACAGCCTTACACTGCCAAGATTTGCATTTTATCTGCTGTAGAATTAATTTTTCCTTAAATATGTTCTGTGTGAGTGAACATGCATGAGCTTCTTTCAGTTGCTCACCCTTTTTGAACTCTCTTGGGTTCATCTAATTGACCTCCTTCTTTCCATCTTTATGGTAACATCCTTTCTGTACTCATCAGCAACCTCTGCAATTTCTATTAATTATTTCAGCCATGACACTGCTGACAGGGCTTTTGTTATGGAATAAAGACATACTTCTCCCTAGGCATATCAGCAAGCAAATCATCATCTTTCCCGTGACCTTGTCAAACATTCTCATTCAGCCTTTCTTTTTCTGGCATCTGTAAATAGTAATGACTTTAATTGACTCCAAAGACTTGACACCACATAAAAATAAATCGTACCATATCTTTGGTGGTGTGTGGGAAGGACACACTTTGATCTCAGTTACATCAGTGTAAATAATGCTGGTCCTTGTTTACAGTAGATGGCATTTGTCCTGGTATGCTTACGAGAAGAACCTGTTAGTGGGGACAGAAATGTCAAGGAAGTGGCATTTGAGAAGAGATGTGCCTGATGCATGCCGAGTGTATGGCTTGGGTTCATCTGAAAACTGAGTTAGGTGAAAGTTTTGTTCAAGTTCATGATTGCTTGTTAATGGGGGGTTTGGACTGGGTGGGCTGTATTTGCAGTTGCACTTTGGCTGCCAGTTCACAGTGTACAGCCAGCCTTTGCTGCAGGAGTGGAGGGCAGCAGGGCTGTGTTGCATCAGGATCTGCAGGAGTGGGCCTTCCAGAAGGTTTCTAGAAACAAACGTCTAAGGCTGTGATTTACAAAACCCCTGCAATGAGGTCCTTGCTATGGAGACCCTAGTGACTAGATAGGAGCATAGGCTTCTTTATTTAAGGCAGCTAATGAAGAAGACAGTGATCTGCCAATTCACCTTTTTCATGCTACTTCTCGCAGTTCAAGAACACTCTTCAGATATGAAAGCAAGTTCAGAACAAAGAATCGCAGTTCACTTCACATCACATGTGAGTAAACTGCAGGACCTTCCAAGACTGGAGGTTGTGAAGGCAAAAAAGTCATGCTCTAAAAGCAATTAGCCACATTAATGTAGCTTCCTTCCATTAAGGAATAGTTATAGAATTTCATTGGTCATAAATTGCTGGAAACCTGGAAGGTTCACAGAAGAGATGAGCACTTGCTATTTTATTTTTTTTTTTTTTTTAAGCATGTGTTCTTAACCTTTCTTTTGCCAGATCAAATGAAACAGCTCTGCCTATTTGTATAGTCTCCTAATGTGGAAATTCCCCAAAGACCATCACTCTAAACACTAGTAACTAGTGACGAACTGGCAAAGTTATGAACACTGGAAAAATGAAAAGGTGTCCTTGTGCCCTTGGGCTAAGGGAGATTTTTCTTTTGTGCCTTCTGCAGACTAAAATTCTGACCACTAGAAAGCCTGATTTCCTGCAGCACTCTTTGTGTGTTTAGCTTTCCTGAAGTAAATTCTCAGGTCTGCCCTGAGATTAAATGATTCGGGCCTTGGATCAGAAAAGAGGTTTTAGGATATTGCCTCTTTCATCTCTTCATTCTGACAGGAATCTGTTAGGAATTAGCTTCCTATATGATGTTTGAGGATCTGGACTGAAGATGATAATAGATGCTCTATTCTGTTCAAAAGCCTGTTTTGGTATCTGCTGACCCCTGCAAGAAACCCTTTTGCTGAGCTCTTTGAGTGCCAGGTCAGGTTTTCTGTGTTTATAAACACTGGAATACAATAGCAAGGAGGTAACATTACTTGATTTCTAATCTTGGAAGTTCAGTGTGTATCAGAATTTTGTCTCTTTAATTTCTTGACAGTTCTCACCCATAATTTTCTCCTCAGTGGTGTATGTAGCTATTAACTAAATTAAGGATATTGGCTTTCTTTGGTCTAGTAATGACACTCTCATGTTGCTAGAGAGCTTTTCAAAGAGAGGAGAAAATTAGAGTGTACAGCAAAAAATCAACAACCTGCTTTTAGCATCCTCCTATGTAAAAATGGTAGAACAAGTAAATCAAGTACAGAAGCAAAGCTTTTAAACATGTAGCTGCAGGGACTGCTAAACATTTATTCTATTTACTTCAACAAAAGTTAGAATCATAAAATGTTATTTTATATCAAGGTCTTTTCCTACCTTTTAGACACTTGAATGTAGTTTAGAGAACTAATGTGTTTTTTCCATGTTCTGTTGCATGAGCTTATCTATAATAGTTCATCCAGTTGCTGGAAAAGTAATTGTTTTTCTTCATACCAGGGATTACTAATGTAGGCTGAGAGATAAGAGAGGGATCAGATGAACTCATTAAATAAAAATCTTATTCTTACCCTGACATCCTCCTAAGCAGAAAATAGATGAGTGAAAAAAGAGCATCAGGGAAATTAAAAATCATTTAAAAGCACATTTCTCTCAACTAAAAGAGTTTCCTTAGGCTCCTTGGAGATATTGGCCACTCTCTCTGGCTCTGATTCAGAAAAGCATTCTTGCTCAAGTGCTTACGGACACACTTATCTCCTCTTGAACTTGGCGGTGCTGGAGTCTGGGGAGGTCTCTGCCCACACTTGCAATGGAGGGTAGTGTACAGGGCTACAGCAGACTACGCTGCATGCTGAATCTCTGCCATGCTTCATTGAACGTGGGAAAGAAGCTTAGTACAAGTAGACCCAGAGAACACTTATTGCCTGCACTACTTATCTCTTACCACAGTAAGTGTGTTACTAAATTGCAATCTCGAGTGAAGATGCAAAGCTGGAATGATCCAGCCTGAAGATTTATCTGAAGGATGATCTTTGTTAGGGGTATTGTTTCCTTATTCAAGCAGCCTGTTGATTTTTAGTGCCAAATAAATAAATTCCAGAGAGGAGGCACTATGACAGTGACTTCCCTTCCAGCACATTTGTACTTTGTAAAGATCCTCAGCCACATGGAGATTCACATCATGATCAAGTGTCATCAGTGTAGGTCGTGGAAGACATCGCTCATCACCTGTTGCTTGCTGAGTAATGCTCTCACTGACAGACTTAAATCAACCTTCACAGCAGTCCACTTAGTGAGGAACTCATAAACAGACTTTTCCTCTCATGTAACAGACCAGTCATGTGCAAATCATTGATTTCTCTGATGTGGCTCGTGAGCTAAAATATAAACTGGAAAGATGTCTGTGTTTCTGTTAAACTCCTAACTGATACTGGCTGGGATACTTGTGGATCTACACAAACAGGTTTGGGTAGAACAGGCTATAACATTTTGTTTTGAATAACTGTCAGGTTTTTTTTATGAAAGGAAAAAGGCGTGATTCACAAAACTGCTCCTCTGGGTTTTGTACTCCTAATCCAGCTTTCAACAAACTTTAGCCTGTCTCTAGAGACATCTAAGTGTTTTGTTTTGAATTTGCTGATTTCTTCTAAATGAGATACTATAATACAACTTTGCAGGAAAAAAATCAAAAATGAAAAGGTATGATTATGGAGCAGTAAGCCTTTAAATTTTTCTTTATTTCTGTGCTTCTCCTACTTTGTTGCTTTCCTCAAGCCTCCTGTTGAATATTGTAAACTCTTCTGTCTCATCTGCCTGAGCTGAGTAAATAGGACATGTATTTCATCTCTTTTGGAAGATCAGTTTGACATAATGGAGCATTTCACACAACAATATCAAAACATTTTCAATTCTGTGTTAGGATTAAGTGTTCTGGATGCTTGCATAAACCATAACCAAATTTCTTACCAAGATTGTATTTGTCACCAAGTCTTACATTGACTGTCATATTGCAACTAGATCTGTTGTACTCTTTTTTGAGTAATGGTGTTACAAACCTCAGTAGTTATTGCTGGTTTCAAGGCAAACTAATATTACACTTGGGTAAATGAAGTAGCATGTAATTGAGCTATTTCACTGCTAAAACAGTAAAAAGTAGCAAAGGCTTAGGAAAACATAGGAAGGAAAGTTACTCCTTTTTTTTTGTTTGTTTGTTTTAAAGAAATAATCGACTCCATTCCTGTGTTCCACTGTGGGGAGTAAGACTAACAGTGGAGCAGAATCTGGAATAGATATGGGGGTCACTTTTGACACTACTTTTGCCTTCACTGCTACAAGATATTTGTAGGGAAGTTTGTCAGTCAAAGGGTTACCAAGGATAAATAGTGAAGTTATTTTAAACCCATGAGAGACTTGAGAAAAAAAAAAAAAAGGGGAAACTTGCAAAAAGACTTCACTTTGTCATCATATACAATATATTGTCCCTAAAAACCTCTACATCATTTGTAATTACAGATTTCCATACAAGATACTACTGAGATAAATCAAGAACTGCGTCATCTGATAAAGGGCTTGGACAGCCCAGTTTCTCCTTCTCCTATATGCAGTATAGCAGTATGCAGCCATTAATTGCCTGTTCAAAATTGTATGTTAAGCTGTGCTCAAGAACCGTGATGAGTAACCAGAGAGTAAACAGCAGAAGGAATATGGTGTTGTATGCTAGCCCAGTGTGTTCAGCAATTAGAATTATCACAAGCGAGACAGAGAAGGATCTGACCAGAGAGCTATTTGTGTTTGGAGGAGGAGAAAGGAAAGAATATTAATTCAACTTCATGAACTGAGGATAAACTTTTTATTTAAAACAATAATTATATGGAATGATGAAGTACAACTACTGCAGGGTTTTCTCTCTCTCCCTCTCTCTCTTTCTCTCTCTCTCTCAGAAAAAAAAGTATTTGTGTAAGGAATTGATATAAGCTGCCCAAAAAACTCTCTGGGATGTTACTGCTGATTTTCAGTAAATCTTAGAACAGTACAGAATTTCCAAAGAAGAGGAATGAAGAAAGTTAGTGTTGCACCAAACTCTAGGGAAGGTTAACAGGCCGTCCAGGATAGTTAGAGCCTACACTATAATAAGGAGATTAATGAAGTCTCAGACAATAAAGAAGAATAATGTAATTCCACCAATCAACACAGGTTAGTTGAGAATATATATTGCAAAGCAAACATACCTTCTACTTTGATGAAAGCTCTGGTCAATAGCAAAGACCAGTCAGCTTCTGAAAGTATCTGATGTAGTAGCCTGCTACCTTTATTTATGTGTGCAGTTTTCTAGTTTCTTAGTATAGGTGGATTAAGAACTGAATTGAATTGACCTTAACACTTGGTTAACTCAGTGAGAAGTCACAATTACATTTTGTATTTTAACCCTGCAGTATAATATCTTACCAGCAAGAAAAAACCCCAAAACTTTGCTACTGATAAAAATGGCTGATGACATGAAGACGGGGGTATGGGGAAGAAGAAGATGGATAATGGAGGGTGCTGTGGACTGATTTGTAACTGATTGCAAGGAGACACTATATGACCAACTTAAAAATCTTTCCTCTGAGAAAAAAGAACCGTATCTCTGCAGAAAAAAATTTATATATTTGAAAATATGGATTTTCTCTTGTAGAATGACAGCATGAAACAAATAGTTGAGTATCATGGTGGGCAACCTCCTAGTTATGAGTCCCCAACACAACTCTTCATCCCAAATTATTCAAACTGTCTTTGAGTGTGCCAGCAGAAATGGGGAAACTTATATCACCTCTGTCATTAGAACTTGCCACAAGTGTGATTGGAATGCTGTGACTGATTTTTGTGCCAACAGCCTCTCAAACTGCAGGCAACCTAGAGCTGTTTCCTAGAAAAGCTACTGAAGCTATTAAGAAAATGTCTTCTGATGAAGGGAAGAGGAAAAAATGAAAAAAAGAGAAGACTGGGAAAAAAAGGGGGGGGCAGGGTCTCGATTTCCTCAGTTCAGAATGGAGTTCGGGTCAAGCCTTTGAACAGTACCTAGCAAGCTAGAAAGACCACAAATAATTTTATCTGTACCTCACAAATATTTTCAGATGTCTTTAGTATTTGCTTGAGCTTTTGAGGTTTCAGTGTTGCAATATCCAGAAAATGAGATCTTTTTCAGGATGTAGATATCTGCCAGTGTGTATTTCACTCCTAGGCAAAACAAGCTTACTGAGGACTTCTCAGGAAAGACCTGAGGAAAAAAACATGAAACTTAGTTTAATGTCTATGACACTCCTGAAAGGTTGATAATTAGAGATCACATAAAGATGTAGCAGAATAACTTGCGTCAAACACATTTTTTTTCCATTAAAAATAATTCTTGTGTAATGAACAGTTCTAGCTTGGGTTTACTTTAACCAATGGATGTCACTGTTGTTCCATTGCATGTGAGATATGCTACACATCTGCTAGCACTGAAAAACACATCTCTGCTGAAATAAAACAAAGCTGAACAGACGCTGCACCTAGGACATTCTACTGGTAGAGACAGGGGAGTAGTTTAAAATCTGGTTTAGAAGAGTCCACCTCATCAGCCAGGAAATTTGTGCTTTTTCCTCGGAAGAGATCTTTTACTACTTTCCAAATGTTGACTGCATAGGACTGTTGCAGTCCGATGCAAATCTGTAAGACTGATTTAGGAGAACACGACTGGCAGGGGAGGAAAGAAGGCCTTGCATTACATCCCAATAAAGTTTGTATTTGCTCTGAAGCTCAGGAAGAAGTAAGAGGGGAATATCAACTGCCTCACAGGGAAAAAAAAATATGGTAACTTACTTGCTGTTGAATTTACCCTTACTAAACTAACATAATAGGTTGGTAAGGCTAATGGAGTTAGTAACTATTCGTAGAACAGAAAGGATCAGCTGATACTGGGTGACTGAGTACCTGGAAAGCAGTCCTGAAGACAAAACCTAGAAGGAAACCAGATTTTCTGTTTTGCTTTTTATGAATGTGGAGGAAACTGTTGAGTGGATTATGTTGGATTTGATCCTGCTAGTAAGAAAAGCATGAAAATGGAAGAAAATTTTGGGAAGAGGGAGAGAAAAAGATGGAGCTATGAGATCTGTCAAGAGGAGAAAACAGAGCAGCAGAGCAAGGGCTCTGCTGATGCTTCATCCCATCAGTTGCATCCTCATCAGTCAATTAAAATGGCTAGGACTCCATCTTGGTTATAAGAGTATGAGTACATGCAGACCCTGTCCATACACATTGACCCAGAAAACCTTAGTGGCCTTGTCTGTACTGCCTGTCAGCACAAGAGGACTGATCCCATTTCCTGAAGTGCTGTGGCATTACTGGCTTGCATAGACCAAAACTGTGTCAAGAGCTATGTTAACAATTATGCTGTAGTTGCATGTCAGGGTTTAAGCCTTAAACACTGGCCAGGTTTAATTTATTAGGATAAATTTATACATTAAGGACAATAAAGGTAAGGCTTGCCAGTCTCTGAGGTCAACTGTCTATTGAAGAGTCATGCCAGCTCTGACCCAGTAGACACTTTGGTAAAGTCCAAAGTAAGGCTTGACCTTGCACTTTGGGAACTTTCTACTCTTGACTACTCTGCTCTCCAAATGCAGAGGAAGATTGCAGCAAACTTAGGGATTCAGTTAGTCAGATCTTCTGGAAAAGTTTCTGGAGGAAAGGTATGGGGTTGCTGATTAGCCCTGAAGGGGCCTAGGTTAATGACTGCACAACATGGTTTTTAGAGTGGCCTTCTTGAAAGGTTTCCAAAGAGGCTGACGTTAGATGCTAGATCCTGGATGGATTTGGCATGATCTCCCACAGGACACCATCGCAGATGGAGGGATGCCACAACTTGGAGCAACTACCACTCATCTTCTCACTCAGCAAGGTGTGGGGAGACCTCCTTGGGCCATCTCTCTCCTTCCCCTTACTGGTGATGAACTCTCTGCAAGACCTTGTAAGTTAGTTCTCCTACAGAACCATGATGTCTATGCCCACAGGGACTTGTGTGAACTGCTGGACAGGAGAACAGAAAACGTGCCTCTTTGTTAATAAGCTGTAGTGATGCAATGTCTGCCTACAGCACTTACCAGCATGGCTTTACTTCCCTGTGGTCCCAGAAGCTACAGGCTGTTAGGTGATAGCAATCTCCCGATGCGTACATCTAGCACAGAGAAAAGTAGAGAGGCTGTGACATAGTGCTGTGAAGTGTGAGGGACATAGGCCTGGCTTCAGCACACCACAGACAAAGCTTGCAGAAAGACTTTTATGAATCTCATGCTCAGCACGGAGAACACAATGATCCTGCTGAATCAGACCCTTCCTTCCTGGCTCTTGCTTTTGCTTCCTCTCCTGGTCTGCATGAGCAGAGATGATAACATCTTCCCTGTCTGGTTAATGTTGCAGAGCTGCTCATCACAAAGTCAGTGGTGGTATTTCCTGTCTCCAGGTCTGGGTTTGACAAAGTTTATTGAAGATTAGTGGTTTGCCACTGTGCTTTGGACATACACTGCCCTGATGGAGAAACGCATGCATGCACACACATGTATATGCTCCAGGAAAACATAGTATTAGAAAGAAAATGCTGCTTGATATTTGGAAGCAGCCCCTTTGCTGTGCTGGATGGAAGTGCATTGCTGTGTTGGGAGGCTTGCAGGGTTTTTCTTGTTCACTGGTGATGGAGGTTTTTATTTCCTATCTGGGCACCTATGTTAGCACAGCAGGCGTTTGTACTGTCCTGTGGAAGGAGGTCAGCACTAACCCTGAGTGAGGAAGCCACCAAACTACCAACATGTCTTAGAGAGACCCTGTTTTCCCCGGAGACCTGTTGCCAAGTGCTGTTTTGGCCAGACCTGCTGAGCTGAGGTAAAGTCTAATGGCTGAGCTGTGGCTTGAAGTGGTTATATGCAATGCTGAGAAGTCATAAACAGCTGTTATGTAAATGGTTTATGAGGGAGTGGGGAACCTTTAGCCATGATAGATTTCTGTAAAACTGATCTGAGCTGATAACTTCATACCACACTGTTCTCACAGATTATTTTCTTTCATAGAACAACAACAGCAAAACAAAACTTTCCCTCCCTTCCCACCACTGGGCGCAGGGGTGGTAGGTTCTGCTGGCCTCCAGGGAGGGAGATATTCCTATGCAGCTGAAGGGTTGAATTCAGCAGGCTGAACAGGGAGATCTGGACAAAGACCTGTTGTCCCAAAGCAAATCACTGCAATCCCTGGCATAGATCCTACATTTGATGTAGGTGTGCTGGTGACTAGAACAGTTTCATTGTATTTGAGAGACTTAAATCAATTACTAGTAGTCCCTAAAAATCAGTATGTCTCTAAAAATTAGTATCAGTCTCTAACTGATAGTAAAATCAAAAATATGTCTTTTTTTTAAAAAAAAGACCAAATAACACAATTACTTTCTTGTTTTAACTTGTACTGTATGCAGTTTTCTAAGGGAAGAAAAGGTACTGTTCTTGACCAACAAATTGGGCAAGTTGCAAGGGTAAGGCTGGTACGATGTACAGGTACTTGAGACCGTCAATCTTCCCTGGAATTACTTTAAAAAACATGTCCTATTTTTTGCTTTACAAACATCATTTCTAACATGGTTTATTTGCATGAATTGCATTCCTGTGCTTATAATACAAGGCTGAGTTTGCATGGAGTCATAGCTGTGGGAACAAAAATAGCTTTTTAAAAGCTAATTTTAGAAAGCTTGAATTGTTTGTGTGTGAAAACTCTTTTGGCAAATATAGTTTAGGGAGGTAAGAAACTTGATGACTTCCCATGCAGGAGCCACAACTTGGGAAGTCTTTTGATAGGCTAGTTTCTTCTTGTAAATTTGAAATCAACCTGTCATATTGCTTGGAGTTTTTTGTAGTTACAAAAACTTGCATTTTGCTATGAAATTCACAACGATTTCAAAATTCTAATTTGTTTACAGGTATAGAGGTAGCAATGAGTCAAACCTCAAAAGCAGTAACTACTCTAGATCTCCTTCCGCCACCTCCCAATTTTTGTTTAAAAGCACATGTACACTCAGTAACTGGTCCAGGAACAAAAATGCTGTAGGATCTTGAATAGCAAAAGGTTCCCGTTCAACCTCAAAACATTATCCCAACTAAAGAACTTCAAACATCTCTGGTGAACACTAGTGCACAGAAATGACTGAAGAAAACTTAAAACTGTAAAGCTAGAAATCCTGCTAGTGGGTAAAGTTAAGCACGAAGTCTCAGATAAGTGTTGCTAGCAACCTGAAATCTGTATATAGCCAAATCAGTCTCTCAGTTGTTTCACTGATCATTGTTTCTAATATGCTTATAGCCTCCTTCCTTTGTACTTACTAGCATTTTATTTCTTACTTGTATCCTCTTTGACAGATCTTCTCATTTTTCCATTTGGACACAGTTTGCTTTGGTTTTTGCCAGATTATTTTTGTTGTCCCTTCTTTTTCCTCCTTTCAGTTTCCTGCAGAACTTCAGATGACAACTAAATTAGTACGTTAGTGGATATTAGCCCCTTGGACTGGCAAACTAAGGCAGATTATCCCCACATTGCCTGCACATGCAGAAGCTCTAAAAAATTCCCCCACAACCCCCAAGTCTATCATCTGGGATTGACTACAGCAGCCAAAGGCATCTGCAGACTCAATTTATGGGCCTCAGATTAATTTAGTGAATAGCGTCTGGCACTCTAGAAAATGTCAGCTGCCCAGGTTAAAAATGGGATTATAATAAATAAAAGATACTGAAGCAGGGCATAATCTGAGACACATTGTACTGATGTGGCTGTCTGTTCCATTGAAAAAACTTGGACACCTGCTGAAGAGATATTGAAAATTTGGGCAGAAAGATCTTCTTCCAAATGTCTGGAACAATTTCTTCCTAAAAATACTGTTTCTAAATGATCACATTCAGCATGTCAGACATAGTCCAGAAATGGAAATGCATCTGCCTTCAAGTCAAACCATAAATCGTGATGTTTTGAGGCCCAGACCCAAGAGCCTAAGAGATTATCTTTGCAATTTATATTGAGTTCCCAGATATAGACAGCTATGGACTTATCAGGACGAGGAAGTTGACGAGGCCTTCTACAGGCAGCTGGTAGCAGCCGCGCAATTACAGGCCCTGGTTATTGTGGGGGATTTTAACTACCCTGATATTTGCTGGAAGGCACAGTCCAGGAGGTTTCTCCAGTGCATTGACGATAAATTCCTGAGGCAAATGGTGGACGAGCCGACTAGGAGAGGAGCGATGCTAGATCTTATTCTCACGAATAAGGAGGGTCTGGTTGAAACAGTGAAGGCTGAGGGCAGCCTTGGTTGCAGTGACCATGAGGTGGTGGAGTTCAGGATCTCATGTGGCCGTAACGGAATGCCGAGCAGAATCGTAACCCTCGACTTCAGTAGGGAAAGCCTCGGCCTTTTCAAGCAATTGCTAGGGGAAATCCCATGCTCAAGATCAGAGCATCCCAATGGGTAGGAAGTCAAGAAAGGGTGCCAGGAGACCAGCAGGGATCTGCTGGGCAAACTCAGGTGCAAGAGGAGAGTCTACAGATCATGGAAGGAGGGGCTGGCCACTTGGGAGGAATATGAGAAGGTTGTCAGGGGGTGTAGGGAGGCAACTAGGAAAGCTAAGGCCTCCTTAGAATTAAACCTTGCTAGAGGGGTCAAGGACAACAGAAAGGGCTTCTTCAAATACATTACAGATAAAACTAACACCAGAGGCAATGTAAGCCCACTGATCAAGGAGGCAGGTGCTCTGGTGACAGAAGATACAGAGAAGGCAGAGTTACTGAATGCCTTCTTTGTCTCTGTCTACACTGCTGGAGGCTTTCCTGAAGAGTCCCGTACCCCTGAAGTCCCAGAGGAACTCAGGATAAAGGAATAGTTTGCCTTGGTAGATGAAGACTGGGTTAAGGACCGGTTAAGTAATCTAGATATCCATAAATCCATGGGTCCTGATGGGATGCACCCACGGGTGCTGAGGGAGATGGTGGAAGTCATTTCTAGACCACTCTCCATCATCTTTGGTAAGT
>VZTO01015692.1:28055-39787 GCA_013400615.1 Syrrhaptes paradoxus
GAGCACTGGAACAGGCTGTGAAGAGAGGTTGTGGAGTCTCCTTCTCTGGAGACATTCAAAGCCCGCCTGGATGCATTCCTGTGTGATCTGATCTAGGTGTTCCTGCTCCGGCAGGGGGATTGGACTAGATGATCTTTCGAGGTCCCTTCCAGTCCCTAACATTCTGTGATTCTGTGATGGTGACTTCTCATTTTTCTTTTTTCTCCCCCTACCTCTCATCATATTTTGTTAGCATAGATAGTTCTTTTTTCATGTCTTTTATCATGTCACTGTGGCTGACAAACTCACTGTTAATCACCACTTAGTGTGAGATTTTTTGTTGACCAGGCCAAGTACAGAGATTATCCTCTCTCATGAGACCGCTATAATCCTTGACAATTTTATTGTTCATTATGAGGAGAGTTGCCACTGGCAGTTTCTTGTCCCAAGTAGACATCTGGAGAGGACATGCACACACACACCCCTTGGTTCAGCTCTCAGATTTCCTTCTACCTGAGGAGCCCATGGAGTGAACATTGTTCTGTTCATCTTCAGCACATGGAAAGGGCTTAACTCTTAAAGATCCATTTGTTGAGTAGGAAGCCACCTAAATGACATAGGTATAAAATGCTGAACTAGCTGGTGCTTAACTTCAGGGGAATTTGTGACTTTACTTTGGTGTGCAGGAAACATGTTATCCCCTTCACAACCAGCAACCCCCTTCATTGGATAGCCAAGGATCTTGAATGTCTCCCTGTAGGTGGCAGCTGCTCTTTTGTCTGATCTACCTAATGAGGAGTTCTGAGCATCAGCTTGTTGGATATATTCTGACATTTTCTTAGATCTTCTTGATGAAGAACTATTCTTTTAGCATAGAATAATTGTCATTAGCTCAGATGACTGAGGCCATTAGGCTGCAGCATAAAGTTTAAGGTATTGCTGTGAGTTGGCTGTACTTAGGAGGCCTAGTATTTAAGCAATGTCCTGAGAATTGTGGGACCAGTTGGGAGAAGTTATTTATATTTGAATCTCCTGAAACGTAAGTGAGTCCTATAAACATGGCACTGGTAGAAAACTGTTGGGACGCTGAAGGAAATATGAAGCCAATTTTTATGCAATATAAGTCCAGCAAAGCACCTTTCCCTCACTAAGACGAAATCTGATAATGAGATATAGGAAGTTCCAGAAATGCTTGGAGAATCTTAATGGTCTCTTCTGGAAGCTTTTAGTACCTTCTCAGTTAGGATTACCATACATAAATAGTTTTTTTTTTCACATCAATTGTATAGCTATTGTTAGTACTGATAGTACTAGATATTTAGCACACAGATGAGCTTTATAGCTATAGTTTTTAGAAGACTTACATTAATATGCACGGCACATGACTGGGAAGTTATAGCCAAATACAAGTGACGTTGTTGTCTATCTTGCCTTTTGCAGGCCAAGTAAAGAATGGAGTTGCAAATAGTTTGGAGGGAATCCCCTCCTCTGCCTACAGGCAGCTGAGAGGACTGGGTTAGATTAAGAGCACATCTTCAAACATCTGCTGACTTCAGCTGAGGTTGCAAGTGCTCAGCAAGTGTGGGAGCCCTCTTATGCCACTAGCAAATAATTATGACTGGAGTTGAACCTAATGTCAAGAAACATGTGCTGCCAAGATAAGTATCTGTTGTCCTCACTAGTTTGGATTAGATTCCATAGGAGGAACTGGTGCACAGCTGAACTTTCAGGACATTTTCTGAGTAATCTGCACCAAGTTAAACTCTTGAGATAAAAGCTTCCTTCTTCTATTCTTTGTTGTCCTTTCTTTCCTTTATTCTCATCCATACAACAGTACTTTCCCTTAGTTCCTCTTTGTTTGCATTCTTTAAACTTTTTTTGGCAATTTTCCACTGCGATGAACTGAAGCATTAGCAGAATATATGAAAGACTTTTTCTCGAGTTCTCTGACCAGAGACTTTCATTCAAATCTCACTTACATTGACCAAGCGTTGGTACTCTGGTCAGAATTTAAAAGGAAAACTAAATGAAATGAGGAGAATTAGGAATATTTTGCAACTGTTTTCCCACATAATTGATCAGCTTTTCTTACACATTTGATAAGCAAAAAAATTGTAAAGAACTAAAATTTACTGTGCTTTTTTACTTTTCTCAAGTAATAACTTTCTTTTAAAAGTAGATATTTAATATTTCTTCAAATTCTGTTTGAATTAGCTGTATCCTCTAAAGTCTTATAACCTGGAACCATCTCCATCAGCTCTTCCTTCCACACACATTTTTTCACCATGAAATAAAGCAATATTAGGGGTTTTAGGGTTTTATTTCCTTGCCACCTCCTCCCATCCCTGCCCCAAGTCAGGGTTGGGTATGGCATCCTTAAATTGATGATAAGTGTAATTGCTTTAAACATGGGAGTCTTATGTTCTAATGTTTAAAGCCAGAGCGTGGAGAGGTGGGGGATTTGTAATTTCTCTGACATCCCAGCAAGTTCTGGTGGAGGTTTCTCACTGCTCAATTATATTTTCTTTTGAATGAGAAAATGGGAGAGACTAGTAATCGGAGATTACCTAAGATAAGCCTTTTGTTTCATTTCCTGTTTTATCAAAGATTCAGATTAAGACAAATTATTTAACGCTTGTCCCTCTGTCAGGCTCCTACAAGGGACAGGGAACAGGTGTTTCAAAAAGCACAAGTTCAAAACCCTTGATAAACATCAGAGAGATGAATCTGAGCCTCCAAAACACATGTGTATGAGTCACCTAACCACTAGGGTATCACATCCACAAGGAGGGGAATTCCTCCTTATTCAGTTATTTTATGTTGTGTTGCATCAAACAAGTCTGTCAGATCAACTCTCACAGAGCAAGATAAGCAGATGGTTTCTTGTTTTCTCTAACTGTGTTGAAGTTTGGGTCTAAGCTAGGTACTCATCTACTCAGGACAGTTCGTAATTCAGTATGTGCATCAGACGGCAGCATAAAGTGGGAGAATGTGTCTCATCAATGTGCTTTTTCAGCTGTGAAGCTTAATTGCATATTTGGTTGTGGTGGGAAGAGTATAGCCATGAGATTAGAGCGAGAGGGAAGTGTGATTATTCTTCTTTATTCAGCAGTTCTGAGGCCACATTTGGAGTCCTGTGCCCAGTTTTAGCTCACCAGTATGAGAAAGTCATTGACAGTCTGAGGAAAGTTTAGCAGATAGTCACCAAAATTTGCAGCATGGTATCACAGCATTGATCAATAAAGGAAGAGCGATTGAAATAATCTACCTGGGTAGTGCAAAACCTTTGGCACTGTCCCACAGGACATCCTTGTCTCTAAATTGGAGAGACATGGATTTGATGGAAGGACCACTCAGCGGATAAAGAACTGGCTGGATGGTTGCACTCAAGGAGTTGTGGTCAATGGCTCAATGTCCAAGTGGAGACTGGTGACAAGTGGTGTTCTGCAGGTGTCAGTATTGGGACGGGTGTTGTTTAACATCTTTGTTGGAGACACAGCGAAGGGGATTGAGTGCACCCTCAGAAAGCTTGTCAATGGCACCAAGTTGTGTGCTGTGATCAACATGGGAAGGGATGCCATCCAGAGGGACCTTGACAGGCTTGAGAGGAGGGCCCATGTGAACCTCATGAAGTTCAACAAGGGCAAGTACGAGGTCCTGCATGTGGGTTGGGGCAAGTACAAGGTCCTGCATGTGGGTTGGGGCAACCCCAACCACAAATACAGGCTGGGTGGAGAATGACTTGAGTTCAGCCCTGAGGAGAAGGACTTGGGGGTGTCAGTTGAGGAGAAGCTCAACATGAGCCAACAATGAGCACTTGCAGCCCAGACAGCCAACCGTGTCCTGGGCTGCATCAAAAGAAGCATTAGCAGGAGGTCAAAAGAGGTAATTCTCCTGCTCTACTCTGCTCTCGTGAGACCCAACTGGAGTACTGCGTCCACTTTTGGGTCCACCAACATAAGGATGTGGACCTGTTGGACTGAGTCCAGAAGACCCCAAAGGTGGTCAGAGGGCTGGAGGACCTCTCATATGAGGACAGGCTGAGAGAGTTCGGGTTGTTCAGCCTGGAGAAAGGAAGGCTCCAGGGGGACCTTATAGCAGCCTTCCAGTACTTACAGCCACATAAACTGTTCTTTCTCCCTGTTAGGGAGTATCCAATGGAATTGATGCAGTATCAAGGAAGGATAGTGGCTAGAAAGGTCTAGTAATCTGGCCTCTTGCATAACAGAAGCGTATACTTCCATCATTCTCTCAGACCCTAAGCTGTGAAATTTAAGTGTAGTCTTTTTTTTTAGGGGGGAGGGATGAAATCACTTAGTCATGTGTTGATGGCTCAGACTCTAAATTATACATTAACTTATATATGATTTCCATAAAACAAATTACTAAGTAGTAATGATTAATTCTTGATTTATAATATTACAGTTGTTCTAATTAAGTTCATATTCATAGTCTTATTCATCATGAGTTGAGAATTTTAGAGGAGGTATTATTGCCTGAGAAGCTGTGGTGGGTTAACCTTGGTTGGATGTCAGGTGCCCACCAGGCACCTCTATCACTCCCCCTTCAACAAAATGAAGGGGGGGAATAAGGTGAAAACTTGTGGGTCAAGATAAAAGCAGTTTAATTAAAGCAAAGGCCAAGGCCATGCACAGAAACAAAAGGTAAACAAAGATGTTATTCTCAACTTCCCCTCAACAAGCAAGTCCAGCCACTTCCTGGGAAAGCAGAGCTTCAATATGTGTAACAGCTACTCCTGGAGACAAACATAGTAACAAATACCCCCTTCCTCCTGCCTTCCCTTGTCTTTTATGGCTGAGCTGACGTCACATGGTATGGAATAGCCAATCCAGGTCAGCTGTCCTGGCTCTGCCCCTCCCAAGATGTGTCATAAACACCCTGCCAGCTGCCAGTGTAACACTCAGCACTGTGACAGCTGGGCTATAAACCCAATACAGAAGCCTATACCATAGTAACCCATAAGATTCTTTTAGCACAAATTTTCACGGTTTAGTATTCCCAAAAAGCTATGTTGTGGTTTTCTTTTTAAAATAAAATACATGTTTTTCTTCACTGTAATTTAATTCTTATCTATGCAGAGTTAGTGACCTAATGCATCAAATCTTACACTTGCATGGTGCTTTTTTTGGTGTCGTATTACTTTGGGCAGTTTTTAATATATTAGTATTGAATAATCCTCTTTATTTACAAATGGAAACATCAGCAATGTTTCTGCTACATTAGCTCACATCTCATGATTGATGAATCTGGTTTTTTTTTCTTAATTGAGCTTGGGTTAGTGATTGGTGCATCAGGACTGAAGCACCTGTGTCTTTTGGAAAGAGGTGTCAGCTGAGAACTTAATGTGTGTATCTATATGCATATACGGTAGTGCAGATAAAGCATTACATAGAGTAGTGCATGGACAGGAAAGATGCTTAATACTGACCAGCTCTCTGGCCTGTTTCAGATTTAAGGGTTGGTGTCTCTTTCCATTAATATTAAATGGTGTCTTGGCTGGAGTTGTCAGTGTTATTGGTGATTGTTAGTTCACTGGCCTTCATATGGGACTGCCTTTGCTGGTAGTTGCAGCATTGACTACTGTTGAGTACAATAAATTGACTACTGTTGCTACAATACCTTCATCTTAGCTTACTTGCAACTTGGCCAGACATTAACCTTTTAGGCCAAAATTTACCCTTAGATGATATTGGGCTTACTTAATTTTTTTTCCAGAAAGTTTCAGCCAAAAGAGTTTTGCCATTTCCAAGAAAACGCTGGAGAAAATACATTGTGTTGCAATGTTAAAACAGCCCTGGCAACCTTTTCTTTGACTGTGTGTTCTCCATGCTTTGGAGCAAGGAGTTGAAATTTGGTCAGAATGCTGTGGCCTTTCTTGTCAGGAAAGTGTTCCTTTCTGTCCCCATGAAAAATTTTGACATGATGTTTTGGAAACTCTGAATCTACATGTGCGGAAGTTTGGCTTCTTGGAACTGGACAGCTAAAATCAACTTATACTTTAGTCTGTCATTGGTTTGACTGCATGGTCTGGGCATGCAGTGTTTTACAAAACTGCTCTGTATACCTAGAAAATATATGTCCACACAGAAAAATTTCACCTTTACTGTTTCTTGTGTGTGATGGCTGGTACTAAGTAAACAAAGGGGAAGATGACTATTTCAGGGTGGAGGGGAACACACAGACTGGAGAGAAATTTTTGAAAAAAGATGAACAAAACCAAGATGGAAACAGCTTAAAAATAATGATCTTCAAGAGTGATTTGCAGAAGAGTCAGCATGTGCAAACAAAAACTGTGTGCTGAAGCCTAGGAGAGAATGCAAAGGAAGAATGCTTGAAAGACTCTCCAACAAAATGTTTTCTTTATGAACTGCAAGCCTGAGTGCAAAAGGAATTCATTTGAAACATCTTGTACTCATGCTTTTGCCACTTTAAGTCAAGTTTTCATTTTAATGTTAGTTTCTGAGTCTGAGTACTATTTCTGAGAGGACTTTGATTCAATCAAGACCACTTATTTTCACTGAAAGTTACAGAGCTCTACCTAATTTGTTGTCCACTACTCAAGGTGGGTTCAGTACATGATGTAATCAGAGAATGGTTGATGTTGGAAGGCAACTCTGGCAGTCATCTCAGGCAAGTCCACCTGCTCAAGCAGGTCACCCAGAGCAGGTTGCCCGGACCATATCCAGATGTCTTTTGAAGTCCTCCAAGGATGGAGGTTCCGCCATTTCTCTAGGCAACCTATTCTGATGCTCTGTCACCCTCATAGTAAAAAAAGTGCTTCTTTATGTTCAGCGGGTGCCTCCTGTGTTTCAGTTTGTCTCTATTGTCTTGTGTCCTCTCACTAGGCACCACTGAGAAGAGCACGGTTGTTTCTTTTTTACAGCCTCCTTGCAAATATTTGTATAACTTTATGAGATACCCCTTGAGTCTTCTCTTCTTCAGGTTAAACAGTCCCAGTTCTCTCAACCTTTCGTCCTATGGGAGATGTTCCAGTCCCTTCATTATCTGAGTGGTCCTGAATCCATGCTGACCATTCCCAATCACTTTATTGTCCTTCATGTGTCTGGAAGTGGTTCCCAGAATTAGCTGTTCCAATACTTTCTCAGGGATTGAGGTGAAGCTGACCAGCCTGTATTTTACTTGGTCCTCATTTCTGCCCTTTTTGAATATATGAGTGACACTTGCTTTCCTCTAGTCTTAAAATAGCTCTCCCAAGTGCAGTGATCATTCAAAGACAATAAAATTGTCCCCACACTGACTTCAGTCAGCTCCCTCAGCACTTGTGGGTATATCCTGTCAAGGCCCACGGACTTATGTATATCCAGTTTGCTTATGTATTCCCTAACCTGATCATCTTCCGTCAAGTGCAAGTCTTCCTTGCTTTAGACTTTCCCTGGTTTCCAGGGCTTTAGATTTCTGAAAGCTGGTTATATTAGTGAAGACTGAGGTGAAGAACACACTCAGTACTTTAGCTTTTTCTGTATCCTGTGCTACCAATGGGCACTGCTCCATTCAGCAGTGGGCCTACAGTTTTCCTAGTCTTCCTTTTGCTGCTTAAGTACTTACAGAAGCACTTCTTGTCTTTGACAATCACTTTCCAGATTCAAGTCCAGATGGCTTTTTTGACTGTATCTCTGCATACTTGGATAGTGACTCTGTATTCCTTCCAGGTTAACTGTCCCTGCTTCCACTTTCTGTATATTTCTTTTTTGTGTTTGAGTTTTTCCAGTAGCTCCTCCTTGTTCATCCACACAGACCTCGTGGCTTTTCTGCTTGAATTCCTGCTCATTGGGATGGCTTTTTCTTGAATCTGAATGAAGTGATCCTTGAATGTTTCCCTAGGTACCCTGGGCCCCTCTTCCCTCTAGGGCCTTATCTCATGTGGCTCTATCAGGTAGATCTTTGAAACAGTCAAAGTCTGCTCTCCTGAATTCCAGGGCTGTGGTCCTTCTTTTTTGACCTTCTCCCTCCCCTCCACAATCTCATGGTTACTTCAGCCTTTACATACCCTATAAGCCTTTCCTTGTATGAGGTACAGCAGAGTGCCTCTCCTCATTGGTTTCACTATCACTTGGGTCAGGAAGTTGTCATAGATAATCTCCAGGAAATTCCTGGACCACTTATGCTTTGTTGTGTTGTCCCTTCAGCAGATATTGGTGTTATTGAAGTCCCCCATGAGGACCAGTGTCTGTGAATGTGAGGCTCCTCCTAGCTGTCTATATAAGGTCTCACCCACTTGTGCATCCTGATCAGGTAATGTATAGCAGACACTCAATCTGACATTAGACATATTTGTCTGCTCTTTAATCCTTACCCGTAAGGTGTGAGCTGGGGTTAACCATCCCCACCCAGAGCTCCATGCATTCCTGCTGCTGTCTCACATAAAAGGCAACTCCCCTGCCTCATCTTTCCCACCTGTTCATCCTAAAACCTTTGTCTCACCACTATGGCACTCTAGTCATGCGAGTCATTACACCACATCTGCAATGGCACATAGATCTCTAACTCCTTGTGTTTATTCTTCAGGCTGCATGCATTAGTGTATTGGTACTTCAGAGAGACACCTAAGGATGCTGATTTCCCGGAACGGACCTGGGGGTTTCCCCTAATGGTGCTTTGCAGGCACTTCCTTGTTTACATGCAGATGTTTGAGGTGACTCCAGTCCTGTTTTGATTATGTGTTGCCTTTCACTTACATCATCCTATGCTCTTTCCTTGTAAACCCTTGTCCATCACAAAGTTCTCTCTTTGCTATTTCTAGTTTAAAGCACTTCTTACCACCTCAGTAGGACAAATGTTTTGATCATTTACAAGGGGATATACTTATGTCACTTTAAATTTTGAGTGCTGAGCTCTTCACCTGGAGTGGTTTTTGCTCACTATATGAAATTAATTTATAAAACACTTAAAAATGGAATGTTTTGTACACAATTAAGAAGGAATAAGCATTAATGTTTGTTTAAATGGACTACAAAGTACCAAGAAGGGAGCAAAAACTTTACACTGCAGTTCTGCTTGTGTAGCAGACTTATATTAATATGCTTCGAGGCTGTTGGCTAAAACTTCCTATTGCATTCTTAAGGTTTACTCTGCTTATGTTGTTTCAGGGATCCTCAGGAAAGTTACTGTTTTGCTCAGATATATAGCAACATCTCATCATTATGGTGGTTCTGAATGGTTTCTAGAGGGTGCAAGGAGCAGGACTTCTAAAAGCTGTCCTCAGCTCAGAACAGGCTTTGGAATTTCCTCCAATTGTCCTTGTTGCTGACACTGGTAACCCAGGTCAGTTGTGAGTATCTGGATTTGGTGCAAATTTTAGTTTCTCGTTTTTTTTCAGTTATGTTTTGTTGTCAAGCTACAAGTATAGTTTGTCTTTTTCTTATATCAACCTATGCCCACCTAAAAAATCACTTGAGGTAAATACCAACTGGACACTGATAATGAATATTCAGATGCAACTGTTCATTATACTTACACAAAATGTCTGAAAATACGAACAAGAAATGGAATCCGGAAGTTCCTGATTGCAGAATGTCTCTTTTTATACAGGTTCTAATTTGTATGAGAAAGTTTGGAACAAAGTTTGAAGTCTTTTATTGAGTGGGCCAGAGAACATCGCCTATGAGGACAGTTTGAGGTACCTGGGCTTGGTTTTAATTTGGCAAGTAGGAGGCTAAGGGGCATATTTTATGGCAGCCAAGAGCAACTTGAGGAAGTGTTATAAAAAGATAATGGAGCTGTGCTCTTCTGAGAAGGGGCAGGCAGAATAAAAAGGGACAGTGACCACACATCGCTATTTGGGAGGTTGGCCATTAGGAAAAGAGGAGGTGGTGCTGCACTGGAATGGGTTGCACACAGGGCCATGGAAATTCCATTCTTGAGTTTGTCATGGCTTTGTGTAGCCAAGTCTCAGAAACCTCCAATCTGGTGTTTTTCATAGACTGACTTCAAGCAGCTTGTGCTGGATGGCTTCCAGTGTTCCCTTCCAGCCAAGGTTTCTATGATTCTGTGTGCGTATCTGTGAGCTTCTGCTTTACATCTTCTAGATTTTTGACATGTGTAAGGCCAGAATGTCAAAGTTATTTAGATGCCTAACTTCTGTTGAACTCAACGGATGGTATGGAGCCTTGAATGTGGAAGGAGAGACAGAAGAATAAATTTGCAAGATATTCTTTTCTTCGTCTTAATTCAGTTAAACTAAATTCCATATACTGACTGCTCAGAATCCAATAAGTGAGAGAGGGGAGAACCTGATGTTGTCCCTCAGCAGGAAATGGTCATAAAAAAGTGCTATGGACGCAGGCATAGGAAGAAGGCCAGGCAGTAAGGTGGAAAAAGTATGAAGTAGTCACATTAAATTAGTCATGACTGGTGACCTTCTACTCTTTCTGGTTAAATGAAATGGAAGATAATGAGAAGTTACTGAGAGGATAGCTCAGTTTGCAGCAATTTCCCTTTGATAAGATTGGGAGATGAATAGCTCTTTATTTTTCTTCTGAATGTGGAAACAACTGTTTACCTTTCCCCTGTTTATCTTCCCCTGAGAAAGAACAGGATTATGCAACAGCAGTGAAAGGAAGATTGTTTTAAGAAAACTGCCTTTCTTGTATCTCTATCCCAAACCCCACATATTGCTAGGGAGTTTGTGTGTTCAGGCTTTAGCTTCTTTGAATGGGAATATAGAATGCAGGCCCAGGTTGATAATTTACAATAGCCTGAAAGTCCGTTGGAGAGGACTGGGTTTGCACAAAACTGGACAGCAAAAGACAGATAACAGAGAGATATAAAACCACACAGAGATCCAGATACAAAAATGTAAGGACTGCACACAGCAGTCTCAGCCTTTAAACAATGAAAATTGTTGTCTTTGATTAGGAAGTTTCCTATCTTTTAAAATTAAGATCCTTTAAAATTATGAAGAAGAAGGCTCTCAGGTTTTATTTGAATTTTTGTGTATATGCGCACACATCAATGTTCTACAAACACATCCTCCTCTTAGTAGATTTGCAAGGGGTTCTTTAGAGACCCAATTTTAGAAGTCTCGTAATTTCAGCTTTAAATGTCCTCTATTTATTGCAGAATCGAATGGCACATCCAAGCTTGAAATTTCACTGAGGTCTTCAGTAGTGACCAACCAGCATCTGCAGAACAAGTTGCTTATCATAACTATTAACTTTGTAAATTTTTTCAAAAACATTTGTTTGTGGCACTAAAGTTTATTCTTAGTCAAGTTACAGGGAGATTCTAGGCCAGAGCAGCACAGCTGAAAGTGAAATCAAGTACTTTAAAATATTTTCATTTGCTAAGCTATAACTCATTTTTACAGGCAATGAGTCCTTNGAAAGTTTGGAACAAAGTTTGAAGTCTTTTATTGAGTGGGCCAGAGAACATCGCCTATGAGGACAGTTTGAGGTACCTGGGCTTGGTTTTAATTTGGCAAGTAGGAGGCTAAGGGGCATATTTTATGGCAGCCAAGAGCAACTTGAGGAAGTGTTATAAAAAGATAATGGAGCTGTGCTCTTCTGAGAAGGGGCAGGCAGAATAAAAAGGGACAGTGACCACACATCGCTATTTGGGAGGTTGGCCATTAGGAAAAGAGGAGGTGGTGCTGCTGGGGTTGAAGATCCCAGGTGTCCAATGGAAATTCCATTCTTGAGTCTGTAGTATTGAGATGGCCAACCTTGCAGGCATAGGGAGAAGGTCTTTCTTTTCCTCTTTTTTTTTCTTTTTTT
>VZTO01015692.1:40279-55721 GCA_013400615.1 Syrrhaptes paradoxus
TTGAATGGGAATATAGAATGCAGGCCCAGGTTGATAATTTACAATAGCCTGAAAGTCCGTTGGAGAGGACTGGGTTTGCACAAAACTGGACAGCCAAAGACAGATAACAGAGAGATATAAAACCACACAGAGATCCAGATACAAAAATGTAAGGACTGCACACAGCAGTCTCAGCCTTTAAACAATGAAAATTGTTGTCTTTGATTAGGAAGTTTCCTATCTTTTAAAATTAAGATCCTTTAAAATTATGAAGAGGAAGGCTCTCAGGTTTTATTTGAATTTTTGTGTATATGCGCACACATCAATGTTCTACAAACACATCCTCCTCTTAGTAGATTTGCAAGGGGTTCTTTAGAGACCCAATTTTAGAAGTCTCGTAATTTCAGCTTTAAATGTCCTCTATTTATTGCAGAATCGAATGGCACATCCAAGCTTGAAATTTCACTGAGGTCTTCAGTAGTGACCAACCAGCATCTGCAGAACAAGTTGCTTATCATAACTATTAACTTTGTAAATTTTTTCAAAAACATTTGTTTGTGGCACTAAAGTTTATTCTTAGTCAAGTTACAGGGAGATTCTAGGCCAGAGCAGCACAGCTGAAAGTGAAATCAAGTACTTTAAAATATTTTCATTTGCTAAGCTATAACTCATTTTTACAGGCAATGAGTCCTTTCCTATTTTTAACATCGGGAAAATAGGTTTGTTGTTAGGCAATGGTTATATGCTTGTGACTAAAACATTATAAAAGTGGATGGGAACTGCTTGTTATTTAAAGTGTATCCCAAGGTCTGACATATGTTCATTCTGAGGAAAAATACAAATTAAGATGAAATAAAGAAACTTCAATGACTGCATGGCTATTTTTCATTTCTTGGCAGAAGATACAACTACTAGTTGCTCAAAAACTAGGGTCAAACCAAGAACCTCTATCCCCAGAGAACAGATTACTTGCACTTGGTTCCCAGGATAGTTTTGCCAGGTTTCCCACTCTCCAAAATTTTAACAACATCCTCAAAATTGTAAATTAGATAGTTTCTTGTATACAGAGTTCAGGGGGGTTGTATGTGATAGCTTATCTGCACGCTTCCTTGAGAATCCAGACAAAAGGTAGTATTGGGCAAATAAGAATTAAGATCAAATTATTTTCCTCTGCTCTTTTCCTAATGATGATGAGGTTTTAGAATTTTCTTGTGATTAACTTTTAGAAACATTGGTTTATTAGCTTAAAGTGCAAACAAGTAGATTTTATTGCACTTGATAAATTTGCATTGATTCTTAGCATATTGTCTGGGAGAGCTCAGAAGTTACTTAGAGTCTGATTTTAATTGCTATTGGTTCTATTCTACTTGAATTGTGAAATTACTGTCATGATATTGACAGGAAACTATTTCTATTTTCCTTGTGCTTTTACATTTTCAAGGAACCAAAATTAGGTTTTGGTTAAAGGAAAGAAGAAGAAACCTAGCCTGCTACATGCCATCTGAAGTAGCAGTTTTCCTCAAAATTGAGGTTTAGTAAGATTGTGGGTCTGGTAAGTAACAGACAAAATAATAATACCTAAAGAATAAATCTTCTTAGGCCTCAAGGATAATATTTGATATTATTAAAAATGGTTTTATTACAGCTGAAACACAAACTATCAAGAACCTTGTCTCACAGAAGTAAATTTAGGCTTATGGGAGAGTAGAGAGAAAACTATGTCAAAAAACTCAACATTTTTCTGTTATCACCCCCTCCCTAATAGCTTTCAGAATTCTTATATTTACCTGTGTGAAAGAGAAAAATATCTGTGTAAGAGTGAACTTAGCTTCTGTTGCCCAGGTATTATAAAATGTATTATTTATAAAGTCCCTTTTGCAAAATCATAGAATCATAAAATCATAGGATCGTTTGGTTTGGAAGGAAACGTAAATATCATCCAGTTCCAACCACCCTGCCATGGACAGGGACACCTTCTGCTACACCAGGTTGCTCAAATCCTCACCCAACCTGGCTTTGAACACTTACAGAGAGGGACCATCCACAATTTCTCTGGGCAACCTCTTCCAGTGTCTCACCATCTTCACAGTAAGAGTTTCTTCCTGATATCTAATCTAAATCTACCCTCTTTCAGCTTAGAACTGCTACCCCTCATCCTATCACTACACTCCCTGATAAAGAGTGCCTCCCCATCTCTCCTGTAGGCCTCCTTCACATACTGGAAGGCCACCATAATGTCGCCCCAGAGCCTTCTCTTCTCCAGGCTGAACAACCTCAACTCTCTCAGCTTCCTCTCATACAGGAGGTGCTCCAGCCCTCTGATCGTCTTCATGGCCCTCCTCTGGACTCGTTCCAAGAGGTCCATGTCCTTCCTGTGCTGAGGACTCCAGAGCTGGACACAATACTCCAGGTGGGGTCTCACAAGAGTGGAGTAGAGGGGAAGAATCACCTCCCTTGACCTGCTGGTCACACTTCTTTCGATGCAGCCCAGCATATGATTGGCTTTCTGGTCTGCAAGTGCACATTGCCAGATTGTGTTAAGCTTCTCAGTCTTCTCAATCAAAATCTGTATGAAAACAATATGCTACAAAAATTATTCGACAGATAGTGTCACACAATTGTATGATGTGGTCCTTAAAATGAGAATTTGTAGGGAAAACCTGCTAATCACAGGAAACAGGGCTAGAGGGGAACTCAGGTCTTCATTTATTTATCCCTTTGCCAAAAGGCAGGATCAACTGTACTGAAATTATTACTGAGAGATGTCCTTAAAGACCCCAAAGATGGACTCCATAAGCTCCCATACAGTCTGTTCCAAAGCTTCATTTTCCTTGTTATTGCAAAGTTTCACAGACTATCATGGTTTTGGGTTTGTTTTTTTTTTTCACTTATCTCACTGTTGCTTCTATCATGGTGAATATAGGCAATATTGAACATTTTTTCATTGTTTTTAAGGGTAATCAAAGTAACCTCAGATCCATATAAGTGTATTTTATCTGTGTCAAGATAGGAACAATGATTCCAAAGTCAGGATAACTCTGCTTCACCAACTGACAAGAAAGTAGAGGTTACAGAGTTACCTGCACATCACTTTTAGAACTCACATTGGGTATAACTTTGTTCTTGTGAAAGTTGAGAAAGTTTCTACCACTGAATTTTGTGAGACGAGTTCTAAGTACAAAGGTTTATGTTTTTTTATGGGCCCTGGGAAGATACATGGCAGATTTCTGTAGCAAGGTTAAATCAACAAATGTTGTAAAAACCAGCAATACAACTTTTTACTTTTAGACAGTGTATGGCTTTTGGAAGTTACATAATGGTTAAATTTGCTAAGACAAGCAGGATATCATAACTGCAATGTGACACTAGCATGCCTGACCAAACAAAATAACAACAAAATCAACAGATTATTTAGGTGCGAGCATAATCTACGGATTTAGGAAGCTTTGAGTACACGCTTCCAAGTCAGTTGCAATTTGGTTGAAGGATGTGAAAATTTTTTTGTACATCCAAGGTGGCTCAAATGTTTATGTCATTTTTTAATTTTGACTTGTCCTTTGTTAATAGAATGACAGGACTTTTGTGTACTATGTTAATGTAATTTTGGATGCCATTTTTTAACCTTCATTATTAATATTCAAGTATATAATAATAAACAATAATAAGATGTTTCCCAACATAAATGGAAAGTGATTTTCTTAGTGTTCCTTAGTGGAACAAGAGCTCAGAGGATGAAGAAATAAAGATATCACATGATACATAACACAAGCCCAAAACAAGGCTCCTCAGCTAAATGTAAATAGCCAGTAGGTTGTCTCTTACAACAAACATTTTTGTCAAAATAATGCTAATACCTTCCTTAATGATCTTCTTGCTCTTTTTGTTGTTTTTGGGAAATCATGAGTTCAGCTGTAGGAGCTTTAGACTGTCTGAACTTGCTGCAAGTGTACTGTACTGTAAAGAGCTGCATTCCAAGTTCTCAGTCACGCAAAAAAAAAGGAAAAATTCCAGTAAGTATCTCTTTCAGGGTCAGCTTGCGTTCATCAGTGAGACCAGATAACCAGACACACTTAATACTAAAACAATTTAATATGACTAAAAGCCTTGGACACTTAATACATGGGACCTGGGGGCACCAGAGCTCAAATTTCAGATCTTCTAAACTACTCACAACTTGAATCTAGCGGAGGATAGCATCTGAGTCCTGAGGTGCTTATATTTTTTCTATTAGAAGTTTTCTAATAGATGGTCTACTTCTGGGCAAGCCAGAATGGTTCAAATCTTGTCCGTGCTGTACAGTCAAGCACCTAGCTCATACCTAGTCTCCCTGCATTCCATAAGGAAGGTGTTCAGCCTTGTACCTCCTAGCTGGATACATCACAACCCAATAACTGACTTTGACATGATAGCTGGGTGGCACCTCCAGCAATACTCCGCAGCCACTGGTTCCATCTTTTCACATTCCCATCTGTTGGTTGGAGCATTCACTCAGAAGCCCATGGAGGACACACAGCACTATAGCCCAGAGTTAGGACTCCATAGGGAGACCATGAAACTACAGATGGGATAGAACTGGGAATCTGTATCTGTTGAAGATTCTAAAATCATGACCTATGAAAACATCTTTAGCTGCTAGTCCATGTTGTATGCTGGCTGTTTGGAGAATCCTGGAGGTCTCTGTAAACACATTGCCTTCTTAGGTGTCTAACCATGAAAGGTGTAGTGGCTCTTGGAAGGAAGTTATTGAGTGGCTACTGGTTTTCCCAGTGGAACTGTGTAAAAACTGTGAACTCTCCTCTGGAGTGCAGTTATCGTCAGAAATTTACTTAATCTTAAAGCAGAAATTTTGGGAAATAGTAATCCTCTGTGTATAATTTGATAATACTAGGAAGATCATGGATCTTCCTAAAGACTTGCTTCTTTGCATGAGGCATGGGCAGAGTGTGGGAGAGGAGGCAGAAGTAACCCAAGGATTCCTGTGGGAGATTCCTGCATTTTGGGCTGTCAATGCAACCACAACTCTGATAAATGGCTCAAATTCTTACTTTATCTGTAAAGAAAGACATTCAACCAAATGTCATTACCTCAGGTCATCTTTTTACTGATTGCTATTTTCTCTACGTTCTCAAGTGAACACTGAGAACTGTTCTTTTTTTAAACTATATCTGTCCTGTCAAGGTTAAAAAGCTGTGGGTAAATAAACATGCTGTTGGTAATAGGCAGAACAACTAATCTAAAGTGAGGTTGATTTATATGCTCTGAGTTGTAAAATACTGGAAAGTCTCAAGCAGAGATCAAGGCTGTGATAGCACAGTTGCACACTTGTGTTACATAAAAGTAAAGGTCTTCAAGCTAATGTAAAGGATAGTAATTTTCTTATCGGTTCATTAACAGTCACCATTTCATCAAATCTCCTAAGAGCCAAGCTCATCCTGAATGTAGTGCAGTCATAAACTCTGGAATTGCAGGATGGGTGAACCTGGCCCAATACATATTCCAATTTGATTTATCTCATGAAAGACAAGGGGAAAAAGAAGTTCTGAAGCATTTGCACGGTATCCTGTAAAAGTAGTTGCCAAGTTTACAGCTAGATGTATCCTTCACTGACATCAGTGGGAACTCCTCACTGGAGTCTCTCTGGAATTTGGATAAAGTTTTTTTTGCTTTTAAGTGAGCAGTTCAGCAAAAACTCATTACCTCAATCGCACCCTCTCATAGCAGAGGGAGAAGGCATACTGACACACTAGTCAGGAATACTTCTATTTGCACAACAAGTCAAAAATAGTAAATTGCATTTTTTCCTTCATGTGTCATGCTAGATATTTTTAAATGTAAGCACCCTATACTGTGGTTGATGCTCTTATAATCAGTTTCATTATCTTAACATTTTATGTCATAAATCATTCATGTGTGCACGTGTGTATATATATATATGAGTATATATGTATATACATATGCAAGCCCAAGGACAGAACACATGTTGATTTTATCCAGCAACAAAAGTTAAGTCATTTCTCAGCTCATTCACTTTCTGAATATAGAATTCCATGTTTAAAGAACAAAAAAACTGTAAAGAAACCATAGCCTGGATGCACAGAACCCAACATTAGCTCCAAGACAGCAAGCATGGCTTGAGCTAGTAGAGGGTACCTGAAAGCGCAGGTGGTCAGGGAAGACAGAAGAACTGGCCAGGAGCCTGCAGTGAGGCCCGCAGCTCTGGGACAAATGCTGTGCAGGACCCTGTAGCCAGGCAGCGATGAAAGGAGCAACAGAAAGAGCAGCCTTAGCTCAGCACTCAGCAGACTGCTCTCCCCAAAGTCAAGTCTCAAGTCCAAGCCCATGGTCCTGCTCAAACCTGCATGCCGTGTGCGTGTGCCTTCAGGAGCATTGGGCAAAATGTGCCACAACAGAGCCTGTGGCTGCTAAAGGTCAGTGAGGTCAGGGAAGTCACAACTGCTCCACACTGAGATCACACCGGTCCCTGGGCTTGCCCCTATGACCATCACCCAGCAAGGATGGTAAACAGCCCACCCCTGCTTCACAGAACATCGTCCGTCTCTGAATGGCCATGCAGGCAGAGGAAGGCCTCAGGCTTGTCAGGTCCCATGAGGAGAGACGCTGGTGTCCCTGGGCACAAAGGCCCAGCAATGAGCCGCAGAGAAATTCAGGTGCGGGAGTCCTGGTGACCTCTTCAGCACCGACAGTACACTCTAACACTGGTCCTCCAAGGGCTGTCAGAGGAGCAGGACATCTCCTTGCTACCTGGCTATCATAGACTGGTTTGAGGTTGGAAGGGGTGCCTGCAGGTCACCTTGGCCACAGCCCCTGCTCAAGCAGGTCAACAAGTGCTGCTTGCCCAGAACCATTTACAGACAGCTTTCAATATCTCCAAGGATGGAGAGGCTCCACCACCTCTCTGGGCAGCCTGTGCCAGAACTATGTCACCCTCACAGTAAAAAAAGTGTTTTGTCATGTTCAGGATGAACTTTTTTTCAATGGACTCTCCCCAGTGGCTCCATTTTTCAGTTATGCTGGAGGGCCCAGAACTGGACACAGTACTCTGGGTGTGGCCTCACCAGTGCTGAGGAGAAGGAAAGTATCACTTCCTTCAGCCCATTTCTCCAGCCTATTGAGGTACCTCTGGATGGAACCATGACCCTCTGGTGTAGCAGCTAGTCCTCTCAGTGCTACACAAAATAGTTAAAAATGTGAAAACTTGGTTCATAGCTGGTTTCCAGCTGGTCCATACTTTGTTTCATGTAGTTGTCTGGAGCTGTGGGGTTCTTTTCCTAGTTTAATTGACTCCTAGTTTGCTGTCATGCCAAACTGGCAAAAGACATCTGGAGCAATAGTGCTGCCCAACATGACAGCCAGGGATAAAGTATTTGGTGTTTCCTGGAAGATGTGTTTATTCACTCTATATACAAATAGAAGCTTTATCAAGCTATTTGTAACTACTAAATATTTTGCAGTTATAATGGTTGAATTTGCTTGCCATGTTTTTCTATAATAGAAATTTAAATTTGGCAAAAAGATGGGTAACGCAACCCTCAGTTACTTTATAAGGTTTTTCTCTCTATTTCTATCCAGAATCACCACCCTGTCTTGGTGATCTGCCTACACAAAGATGATTTTATTGCCAGTTTAATATTTTTGATTAATAATTGCCATTCCTGGAAACTTAATGTGTCAATCTCATATATCTCCTTAGGTGGCTAATTTTCCTTTAAATCAATACTCTTGAGGGCAACAGCTTGAAAAAAGAAATGCAAACAAAACCAAAATTGCAGAGGTGAGACCAGACACTGAGGGGTTTTTAAGATGCTATGGGATCTGTTAGACTACATGGTTTCTTACCTTTATATGCCAGGGCAATTCAGGTCTGCTGTGTTCTCACCTGAGATTTTGACAGTTCAACAACATTGTCTTCTTGATCAGACCACCTTCCCACCTAGCATACCATTTTGATGTGCTCTTCTTATGCTCAGTTATCTAGAAAGCTATTTTCATCTTCTCTTTGTTTTTCTCTATATTGTCTCATAAAAATATCTAATAACTTAGGTAACATCTGGGTTGAAATAAGTGTTTGAAATGCAGCATTACAGTTACCCATACAACTGTCCTGTCTTATTGTAGACAGCTGTAAGGAAGGTAGTCTGCAATCTTCTGTGACAATCAGCAACATTAAATAATTAAATGAAGACACTGCTGTTTCTTCAAACCCTAAATATAAATATTTAGGTAAGGATAACTATGCATCATCTGCAGTAAGGTATATAGAAATGAAATAGAAGCTGCAAGAGAAAGCAGTAAATTCCTCCAACATGTTGGGAACAGATAATTCATAAGGAAAGATTAAATTACAGTGGGTCAGAGAAGTTTCGTTAGTTATATAATATGACATAATGTATTTCATCTGGAACAAAAATATTTGCTGAAATGAAATAAAGTTTATCATGTTATTCAGCCTGTGAAGAAAAAAATGTAATTTTTTCAGAATAAAATATTTTTTTGTTTCTTTTGTGATAGTTTTGACAGATTCTTTCTTTTTTAATCTCTACTATAATGCAGAATTTCAAAAATCATAAAGACATCTTTTCTGTGGTAGGCTGAAATTTCTAAACCAAAATGTCTATTTGCAGAGTATCTTTAGATTTTCAGTTTTCATTTCAAAGAAAGTATAGATAAATGCCTAAATCTTAGACACATGTGAAATAATATTTCCTTCTATATAACCCTAATAAAAAGCCTTACCAGCAATATTTTAAGGGCATCTTGTTAAACACATTTGCAGCAGCTTGTCTTTCTTATGAGGTAATGTGTTTTGAAATAATGTCATAGAAGAGAAGTTATGTAGAGCTGCATTAAAGCCATAGACTATTATTTGCTCTTGTACCCTGTTGAGACATCTTGCCTTAATGTAGTTATGGCTTTTGTAACAGAAATGGAAAGGTTTTGGTATTTCTTGGATTTTTGGTTGCTATATTCATAACATGTATGTTTGCCTTATCCAACCCCAACCAACCAAACAGGTTTTTTGTGAACCTTGCATTCTGTAAGAAAAAGAAAGATGACATTGAGTCCTTAAGCTGTGGTTTAGAAGCATGATTTCTGTCAGTTTCCAACAAGTAAACAAAAAAAGCTGTTTTTTTATAGAACAAATGTACTTTATAAATGGTATTTAAGTTGTATATATTGTGCCTGTCACTGAAATACTTCAGAGAAAATTACATGTTTTCAATATTATTTGAGAATACTGGGTTCCAGAAGATTTATTTTTAACGTATTCCAGCTTGTGACTTTCTAATGTACAGGGGAAGATGGTTCTTCTACAAATGGTCCTTTGGAGTTGAGCCTAAGGTTCATCCAGGGTTCAGATGCTTCATTACCACCAGGCAGGAAATGAGCAAGTTAAGAGTTTAGACCGATATTGCTCTGCAAATAGCAGGAGAATTTGCTGACTAATATCTGATCTCTGATTCATCACTTATAACTAGCATTGTTATTATTCCAGACAACTTGAAGCATTGTAATAACACCAGCAGTAAACATTTAATTTATATCACAGAATCACAGAATGTTAGGGATTGGAAGGGACCTCGAAAGATCATCTAGTCCAATCCCCCTATGCTAGATAATGAAGTCTGGGTAAAACTAGGTAAAGAGAAATTATTGGGCAGATGAGAGAAAAGGACTGGGTAGGGAGGAAGCTAGAAAGGAGATGAGAGAAACCACATAATATCTAAGCTATTACAATGCTACTCATTTTTAAATTAACATAAGACAGTTCTTTTGTATCTGGTCAGGATTGATACATCTTTGTTTCTCAACATGAATATTCCCATGATTTCTGCTTCGAACTTATGCTTTCAGTAGGATCTGCCTAGGTAATCTGCTTACAAGCATGACAGCTACTGAATCAGCATCTTCACTTTTTTTGCTGGATTATAGCCAGGGTGTCTTTATAAAACAGTTAGATGGGATGCAGAAGCATAAAGTTCAAGGAGCATATAGCAAGCAAAGATGCTTGGCAGAAAGATCTTCTTGAGAACAAACGATGTTTGACCTAGCTGTTGTTTTCTTCCTTGTCCTGTAAAATACTTTATCTGATTTGCACTGTTAAAAGACATTTGCACAGTTATGCACAAGGCTGTTTCTATTTATTAAATCACTTTTTCTGTAGGAATCCAAATGAATTCATAAACACACTTGTTCAAGTTTAAAGCATGACAGTTTATCAAGTAAAGGCAGGAGAAAATTTCTTATTTCTATGGCATTTTTTATACAGATGCTTTGATAATTAATGCTAGCTTGATAAAATTCTGCACTTTTTAATCTAAAATTAGTTCTGGAGTGACATTAAAGTTTTCCATCTCTTTATGTTAACTTGCTTTTATTCATGTTCTGCCATAATCTGCTTCTGACTGTTCTGGTGTTCACGATGAATTCAATGTTCAGTACAGAATCCTAATGGTGTTTGAGTGACTGGAAATCAGTGAGATGATGTTTATGTGAAAGGAGCCACCCCAATATATTTATCCATGGAGTAATTATTACTTTTTTTATGATCTGGAGTACTGAGCTAGAATAAGACATGAAATTAATACCAATAAAGAGTCCTCTGTACAAGGAAACTGCAATCTAGTTTTAAAAGGGCTAGTTTTTTAGCCTTACCTATCTTAGATTTCAAATTATAGAATTAAGTAGAAGGGATGTAAAACATACATAAACGATGAAGAGTCTGGTTTTGGAAAGCTGTGACACATGAAAAGAACTTGAGCGCTCTAGTAACTATTCAGCTGAATGTGACCTCCCAATGAAAAGTCCTGATCATATGCAAGAATGTGATTCTGAAATGTGTGAACAGGTGTCTCAAATGTCATATATATTCCTTCTGTATTTGTAAGTCACAATACAGAGTTTGTGAATGTGTCCAGTTTTTGCATCAGTCTAAGAAGGCTATCAATCAACAGAGAAAAGACATCATAATAATGATGGAATTGGAAAACACATTTCCGACCAAAATGCTCAGGAAGCTCTGCCCTTTATCTTTTAAAAAATGTTGAATAGTGAAAAAATTAACTAGTGCATATTAATAAATATTTGATTCTGGAACATACATTTGGTAATAGAGGGTTCTTCAATCTATTAGACACAAAATACAAGAGCTGTAAATTTTATCTTTACATTTATGGGGAGAAAATATATATTTCACTAAAAGGTTAAATAATTATTGGGAGAACATGTTAATGATGTTGGTGGGCCTTTGGCAGTCAAGATGTCCTTTTTGCGTGGGAAAAACAAAAAATTTAAAAATTAGATTAAATTTAAGATGTATACTGTGTAAGAGATCAGCTTTAGACAGTGTCCTCTTTCGTTCTTGTTTTTCTATGATTGCTGTACACTGTACAAGAATAATCTGTATGATATACTTGTACTATGTACAACACTAGATCAAGCTCATGTTACCTTTCTGTTGCAGATTATATGTATAACTATAAAATTGTGTTCCTGTAGACTTGTCTTTCCAGGAGTTCATTACACTCAAAGCACCATTTCCCATATACCTAGAACCAGTGAACCAAAGCAAAGCCATACCAAAGTCAGTAGATGTGTTTACATACATTGATAATTATGATATAACCTAGAGAAGCAATGAAAAAACGAAGAAATGAAAAAGCACATTTTGTCAATGACTGTGAATAGCCCATTCTAAATGAAAGGATTTTTTAAGGCACAGTTTAAGAACATTTAACAAAACTGTTTTTCTGTTGCTAGCTGTTTCCTATACACATGATTTCCTTACCTAGCTAATTTTGTATGTAACTATTTGAAATACAGGATACAGTAGGAACATATTATTTCCTATGCAAACTCTAGGAAATATTTTAGTTCTTTTTTAGTAACTATAAAAAAATACATACATGAAAGTGATGAAAGTGAGCAATACTGAACAAGAAATGTTATTTGTTATTTTACTTCTCTTCTGTGCAGTATCAGACATAAATACTTGTTGGGAAGTGAGAAGGATCATCAAAACACTGCCAAAATTCATTTTGCCACAAGTCTTTGATTTATTTCCAAAATAGGCAGAATTAACAGGAGTGATTATAATATTATCTATCATTAAAGTCAATATCCTCTCCATTACTCTCAAAACATGCATTGCCTTGGTGTCAGCAAATCCTTCCCACATCACCCTCGATATGAAGACTGTGTCAAGTCTTAAAAGAGTGGAAACAGGTCCTGGACATGTGATTCAGTTAGCTGAAGGTAAAAATCTCCAGTAGCACCTAAGATGTCCAGTTATTTTGCAGAGATTCACCTCAATTATCCTGCCCTCTTAAGAACACAAATAACAATCTCACTCAGGAGCAAAGTGCTATGCTGAGACAGTTTGAAAGCTGTCTGTAGTGGTACTCCAATGCATGTGTCACATATGCAGTTCCCACAGCTTAAGTATTTGATAACTGGTACACTTTTTTTTGTTAATGTCTGTGTCATATGTGATCATTCATATGTGCCTTTGTTTGGTTCTGTCAGAACTGCAGGCACTTAGATGGGCACCTCCAAAGTCACATCTCTGGTCCATGATAATTCTTGTTATTTCTTGTCATAGCAGAGTACATCAACTAATTTCTTTGCTACTCTGGGAACTTCTTGCATGGTTTTCCTTGCAGTTGCTCTTTACTGGGGCCAAGACAGGGACCAGTCCTTAGGAGTTCTGGAAGAGAAGGTAACTTTGGAGAACAAGGACCTGTAGAAGTCATACCCTGGCTGGGCAGCCCCTCATAGACCTGGGGAGAGGTTGCCGCAGGCCACAGGTGTTTCAGGTGTCAGCTTAAGGAGAAAAAACACTACGACATTTGTGTTCTATGATTAGTGACTACAAGATGGTATCACAGCCAGTTTATTCACTGAAGAAAGCAGAGATATTGAATGGTCTTCTTATAAGTTGTTAAAGGAAGATAAACAAACAGCTTGTATATGCACTCCCTCAAAATTCCTGTGCATGAAGATGACAGAAAAACAAACGAGGGGGGAAAACTGTCTGCCATTAGAGCAGACACTTCTCAGTTCCTGGTGAGGTTTTGGCAGAGGAGGCAACTATCTGCATGCAGCTCCTGCACTCAGGTGAGATCTTATCAACATGTACATACAACTGAAAGGAGGGTGCAAAGGCAAGAGCCGTGCTCCTTCCAGTGGTGCCCAGTGAAGGATAGGAGACAATATTCAAAAGCTGTCTGGTCGTGAACCAACCTCAGCCATTCTGTTATTCTCTGTAAAAGCAACAGTTACTTATTCTCCTTGGCAGCAACAGCAGTGCTGGTGAATGAAAGGAGGCTCAACTTCTATATTTTTTATTTGAAGTGTGCTTGGAGGCCCCAAAGTCTCCACAGAAGCCAGACGATAGGGCACTGGCAGGGAAGGGTCTCCTGCTGTTTCATGCTTATTCCTGAATCCTGGAGAGGAGATTTAAACCCACAGTAGGAAAGGACTTCTCCCTAATATGTCAGGACTGGGGCATGGCGTGTCACGACAGGCATATCTTCCCATGTGAGAATAGCGTAGAGGAACTGAAATGACAGACATTTTTCTGGAGCGACACCAGCCATTGGAAGAGATGCTGAGGTATGAGGTGGTACTGGTTTCACCCATTAATGTCCCCTGCCTGAGGCAGCCAGCCAGACCTGCCTTCTTGACAGTATTGGGCTAGCACAGTCTGACTCAAGACATGAGTCTAAATTGTTGCTTGCATTTCATAAAACTACCCATCTTGCTGCTATAAAAGAGTTCATTTTGTGACAACTCTAGTTAGGAAACACACAGGAAATAAAAATATTGGCAGTGTTATTTCTGTTTTACCTAAGGTAATAGGAAGAGTCTGGACCCTTTAGGTCAGCTGTTCCAGCGTAAGAAAGATCTCCACTGTCCCAAGAGCTGACAGAGGTGTTTCTGTACAGTCTAGCTGCTTCATGGCATCCCCAAGCTCCTGTCTGTAGGTTTCTTGGTCGTCATTCTTCTGGGAATAAGTTAGATCAGACATTCATGATTACCCTCACATTACCTGTACTGCAACCATCTGCCTGTAATTCATCCTTCTTAAATGCTGTCCTACCTTGGGATTGCACATTTCTCCTGACAATTCCTTATTTAACTCTCTGGAGGAGGAGGAGGTGTCTCTGTACTGTTTAGAGGTCTTTGTTTCAAATATTTGAATTCCTACAGCTGTCTGCTCGTATTGCTGAAGTGCCATAGGAAAGCTGTGCCTGTCTTTGGCAAGTATGTGGTGGTCACAAGGGCTTTTTTCCAGTATCTGCTCTGACTTTGGATTCAGGCTGACACCGAGCCAGATGTGCAGCAGAGCTCTGAATCAGTGCACGCAAATATGAGTGGGCTAGTTTTGTAAATAACTACCTTGCTTAAACAACTCAGGAAGGAAAATGGGACAGTATGGGACAGGTTCAAAGAGTAAAAAGAAATCAAGATATCTATTCATAATTTGACAGCTGTGTCATTAGTCGTTTAATAATAACATCAGAAAGCCATACCCGAACTGACAGGGAAGAAGCTAAAAGAAGCAGAAAATGTTTCACAGTACCCAGCAGGGATGGAAACATGAGGAAGCCAAAAGCAGAACTCATGCACATACTGAACAACAGATTAGTTTTCAACACCCCTAAAATGGGGAAGTTGAATTGCAGAGGGAAAACGTTTACCACATTACTTTAGTGGAAAACATTCAGTACTGCAGAACCCAAGAGAAAGTGAAATAATTGACATGTGAGTTCAAAGAATTGACAAAAGCACTTAGCAATACCATGGTATAAAGCCCTGGAGGGAAGAAGGGCCCAAGAAAGCTGGTTACTATTCAAGGGTCATCTCCTCCAGGCTCAGGAGTGATGCATCCCAAAAATGAGGAAGTTGGTCAAAAATGCCAGGAGGCCTGCATGGATGAAAAAGGAGTTCCTGGGCAAACTCAAACACAAAAAGGGAAGCCTACAGAGACTGGAAGCAAGGACAAGTAGCCTGGGAGGAATACAGAGCAATCATCTGAACAACCAGGGGTCAGGTTAGAAAAGCTAAAGCCCTGATAGAATTAAATCTGACCAGGAACACAAAGAGCAACAAGAAAAATCTTCTACAGGTACATCAGTGATAAAAGGAAGTCCAAGGAAAATGTGGCCCCCCTCCATAAAGAAAAGGGAGCCCTGGTTACCCAGGACTTGGAGAAAGCTGAGGTACTCAACAACTTTTATGCCTCAGCCTTCACCAGCAAGTGCTCAAGCCACACTTCACAGAATCACAGAATCACAGAATGTTAGGGATTGGAAGGGACCTCGAAAGATCATCTAGTCCAATCCCCCTGCCGGAGCAGGAACACCTAGATCAGATCGCACAGGAACGCATCCAGGCGGATTTTGAATGTCTCCAGAGAAGGAGACTCCACAACCTCTCTGGG
>VZTO01015692.1:56008-95213 GCA_013400615.1 Syrrhaptes paradoxus
TTCCCCGCCCAAATCTCCAGCCTGTCTAGGTCTCGCTGGATGGAAGCACAGCCATCTGGCGTGTCAGCCACTCCTCCCAGTTTCGTATCATCAGCAAACTTGCTGAGGATGCACTCTACTCCCTCATCCAAGTCGTTGATGAATATATTAAACAGCACAGGTCCCAATACCGAACCCTGGGGGTCTCCACTAGATACAGGATACTTCCAAAGACAAAGAAGGCAGTCAGGGACAGGGAGAATGAAGAACCACCCACTGTAGGAGAAGATCATGTTCAAGAACATGTAAGGACTCTGAAGGTGCACAAATCTATGGGTCCTGTTGAGATGCATCTGTAAGTCCTGAGACACCGGAAGAGGTTGCCCAAGGAAGTCGTGGATGCCCCATCCCTGGAGGTGTTCAAGGCCAGGCTGGATGAGGCTTTGAACAACCTGGTCTGGTGGGAGGTGTCCCTGTCCATGGCAGGGGAGTTGGACCTAAATGATCTTTCAGGTCCCTTCCAACCCAAACCATTCTATGGGTCTATGATAAGTAAGTCCTGCATGACTGAGTGACCCTCATCCAAGGCTGAGCAGATTTTTTCTGAAGTCACTTGATGTTTGTTTGTTTTGTTTTGTTTTTTTTTTAACAAGAACCCTTTGTAGAGTTTGAGGATGATTTTATTGTCCCAGAAGTCTCCATTTTTTTTTTTTGAAGATTATTGCACTCAAGAACCAGCATCTCAAGAAAAGTAGTTTGATTGTAAGAATAATGTTTTGCTATATGAGATGGAAAGACATGATGAAGCCTACATTTGGGGATTGAGACAATGAAAAGTTGCTCCTTACTGGAAGTTTGCTCTAATATATCTGAATTTATTGAGTTATCATCAAAAGACAGGAGGAACTGGAGAAGATGAACCCACTTGATTTTTTGGATCTTGATTACAGAATGATCCTACAGATATTGTACAAACTTATCACCAATATAAAATTCTGGACACTAACACTGATAAGTCAGTGTGACTCACACCTGTGTTATATAGGCTGAGAGTCCAACATCACAAAGCAGCTATGTCAGAACTTCTGCTTCATGTGCCAGAAAGCCAAGCTTTTTAAAGAGTGGATGGATAATTTGTATTATTCAGAGACTTACTGGCTAAATAGTACTATGTGCAAAAAGCCCTAGGCTACAGCCTAACCTCTTCTTTGTACCACAAGCCACATGTGGAAAAGTAACACTCCTCACAAAACAACCAACAGGAATGCTCTGCAGCTATGTTTAGTTAAAATATATCCTTGTTTTTCCCATGACTTTGTTACCCTTCACAGTCCCATCTCCTCCCTGATATCATTAATGGCTGGGTTCAGACTTGCCTTGCTTTTCCTGGACTATTTTCAAGAAGTAATTTTGTTTTATATTATTCCTTCCTGACCTATTTCTTCTGCATTGTAAACTCTTTGTAAGTTTAATTAAACTTGCTTTGGGCTAATGATTTTTGTTTTTAAATATGGGCATGATGAGTCTGTGGTTTTCCTATGCTGTTGCTGATTTATTCAAAAAAACAAGAGAGTGGGATTTTCAGGGAGCTTCTGGGTTTTTTAGAAAGTTAAAATAATGAGTCATTGCAGACACCTGAAGTCCAAATAGATATATCTGACTTTCAAAAAAGCATTTCTGAAAGTCCCTGCCACAAATTATATTTTAAAGAACTAATTAAACCAAAAACAAACAAAAAACCAAAACAAAATGAAAAAACCCCATCATCTTAACCACTTTCTCTAAAGAAGCAAGTACAAACACCACCAAAATGCTTGCTTTATTTGTCTGGAAGTGTTATGAGTTTTATGGCTCTGACAGATGTTGGTGTACTGCATAATGATGGCAATCTTCTTAAGGGGCAGCTAGATTATGTTTTGCTTTCATAACTTAGAAGTGAAAAATGTGATTAGAAGTTAGATGGGGCTGGGACAAGCAGAACAGCAAAGAACCCAGGTGATCGTACTATCCATGGTACTTTTCCTTTTGCAAAACAGCAGCTTAAAACTCCCATTGTATTTGGGATTCAGGAGCTGTTGCTTCTCCCACAGGCCTCTCTTGATGTGCTGTTGCTTCCAGCCTTGCCCAGTGGCACTACGAAGCTGATGTACTATGGTGAGTAGTGTTTTCCCCCCTTGTTACCTGTGCTTAGACTGAGTAAACTTACTTATAGTGCAGGTCTCTGGATATTCTTCTCACTTTCAAGTGGACAAAAGAGCGCTAAGGGAAGGAAGATCAGCAGCTGCAGAATGTATGCATTATTGTAGAAGTGTCAAGTAAACAAAGTTTACGTAGCTGCTCCCAGTTATAAATGCCATTTCAGGAAAATACATAAAAGTTTAAACTTTACCCTTGCATAACAGTTATAAACCCCAAACTAACTCAGCAAAGAAGACTGTTTGTGGAGGAGAAGAGGATGTCACCAATGTTAGCAGAGAGGAGAATTCACCCACTGCTATATTCAGCTAAGCCTGGATAGTTTGTTTACAGCTGTTTTCTCCTTTGAGCTTGCCTCCCAGCTCCTCAGGACTGAGATCAAAGTAGGAATATTGAATGTCAGTGCTCTCTGGTAACTGGTATGAAGCAGCATGTCCAAACAGCTCCACTGCTGCCTGCTGCCTTCAAACTGGAGGGTATTTCCTTTGAGGCTGCTGTCTGCACTCAAATCCCCATCAGTCTGCTGGGGATGCCACATCCACCCTTTGTGCTGTGGTGCTGGAAACAGGGTATGTGCCATTGCTTGCATGGATATGTCAAATGTGCCACCACTGAACAGAAGCTGTTTTGTAAGCCAGTGCCCATACTGCTAAAGCAGCTTGACTTCAGCGTTTGGACCAGCAGCTGGAGGTACTAGAGTAGAGGGGATCCCCTTAGAAACTGCATCATGTGGCCTTGGGGTCTACTTAAATCCATATAGGGGTTTATTTCAAAATGTACTCAGGGTAGGGTAATACAACATGACAACAAATTTTCTTCAAGCCTGAAAAAGCTGTATGGTAATGTTCTTCAAACTCATACAGACAGGGCTCAATCCTTTGCATATTAGGTCAATAAGTGTAAGAGAAATTGCCAAATTCAGATGTGCGAAGAGGAATAAGTTTCAAGATATTTTATGGGGAAACAAAGCTAAGGTAAATTCTAGCTCTACACACCTGATCCATCATTCAAGGTGTGTTCTAGTGCAACTTTTGGACTGCAGCCTGGGACTGATGTAGTGAATGGGTATTTCAGTGTAGGACAGGTGATATTACCAAATTGCTCTGGAGATCAAAGGGAGGTCTGTGTGTGCATGTAAGGTGTTGATAGGTTTTTGCTGTATTTTTCCTGGATTTGCAGGTCTAACTGTACTTCTTGTTTACTGGATATAGTTTGTATCTACAGCAATACTTGTTCACGTTCATCTTGGACAGAAGAAATGGAGAGATAAGACACTCTTTAATTCTCTGTTACACACTGGAGAGCACAAAATCTCAACAATCACTGTCTCAAATGCATAGCAAGTGTTAGTTATATTTCTGTCTTAATACTCCCTTTTGTTTAGAGAAAGATTAAGAAAGTGCTATTTTCAGCCTATTTCCCTCTTTGAACCAAGTAATGCATTAGCCACTGAATTGGGACAATAAAAACAAGGAAAAAATGCATGCATACCATAAGATAGAAGCAATACGAAGTAAATTCCATTTTATTATTTACAGATTTGCAAAGCAGTAAAGGTGGGTTCTTTTCACCATCTTTATCACTAAGTAACAACATAATAAGTAGTATAATCACATGAAACCCGAGCTTTTGACACATTGTTACATGCATATCATCCATAGATACAATGCAAGCACAGATAAAATACAATGCTGTATATTAACAGTAGCTTATGCAATAACTTACACTCTATCATTTAAATACATACAACTTTTAAATTCCTGAGGCTTTTTATCAATTTGCAGTCAATCACACTCATTGTCAGATAGCAATTAAGAAAGGATCTGAGGATTTGGTTTGCAGTAATGGAATTTTACTTTATTTTCTGTCATGACAGAAATACTTCATACCAATAGCAAAATCATGTCAAGTACAGAGATGTTATCATTCCAGCCAAGCTAGATTTTTGGCTAGGAGAAAAAATTCCATCGAGAGAGAAGTACTTACCAAAAAAGAAATGTTTGCTAAGCTTTGTCATCTTTTAATGATGTGAGATTAGAATATTGACATGTGTGTGAAAGATGAGGATGAATCAGAAAAATAAGTAGAATTACTAACACAGTTCATTGAAGAAAGTTTGAGCCCTGGTAAAGCTGACAGACTCTGCAATAGTCACTTTCATTCATCCCAATATATGAAGGAAAAATAATTGGTTCAGACTTTCTGTCATAGAGATCGACGTTGAAACCTCATTAGCCCTAAGCATAAGTAACCTAAAAAGTATAGAAAATCCATGTAACTACTGTTAGAAGTGAGACTGTAAAAAAAAAGTTGTGTAAACACTTATACTTTCTGGCACATGCACAAAAAGTACATAGACCTCACTGAGGTGACACAGCCAGCAAATATTTTATTTCTTTTTGTATAGAGAAGTCTCAGGCTGCTTAAGGACTTTGCTCAGTTCCCCCCCCCCCCCTTTTTTTTTTTTTTGTTGGAGGGAACTGCTACTCAGTCTGTCATTTCCCAGCCTTCACCAACAGGCAGAGTAATTCTACTAAATTTTGCCACTGAGAGTGGCAAAGCTGCACATCTTTTAACTTCACAAGGATTTCCTCAGTCAAAAATTCTTATGGGTTGTCTGTATTGATTATTTGCTGCATTAAGTCAATTAACTGTGAGGGGTAAGGAAAAATTCTTCAATGTTTCTTGTCTACTTGGTCTAGGGTAACATGTCGACAGAAAAAAGATGTGTGACTACATTTAGTTTTTATGACAATGGTGTTATTCCTATATGAATACTATTCCTTTACAAAAGAGGACATAATGTGAATGAGTTCAATTAAACAAAGTATGCTTAAAAAGAGGAAAGATTTTCAATAATGGTCTTATTTGAATCCCTCTTAATATATAAAATAATATCCGTAAAATTGAAAACTGCTTTTTTAAAAATAGTGTCACACTGCCTTGATCCGAGAGCAGAGATGCTGAATACTTGATGTGATAGATGCAAAAAAGATGAAAAGAATGAAAATACTATACCAGTCTGTTCATTTTAAGTAGGTCTGTCTTGACAATCATATCTTTCCACTGGTCGTGCTCAGCCAAAGAGGTGTGTTCTATACAGTGTAAACAGCATACAGATTTCCCTGCTGTGATGTGTTTATCTTGGCAAAATGAAAGGCTGGAATAATCCTGAAATACCTAATTGCCTTTCAGCTGCAAGATGGATTTTGCTGTTAATGATCTAAGCTGCATATTCATTCTCTCTGGGTACAGGAATTAGATTGTGCTGTATGGCAAATATTTAAACAGACGTGTTTGAAAGCCTGCTATGTATCAATGAGGTTAAAACATCCTGTGCTCTACCTAATCTCCTGGGGTGGGTAAGTATACCTTTGGCATATCTTTTTAACCTCTGGTTTATGAAGATGGTTTAGGAATAGGTCCAGTTTCCAATTCAAACTAGATTCACTCAAATATTACTCAAACTTAGCCTCAGTGACTAAAAACCAAAAGATTTGTTCCAGTAATAAGGAATAAAAGTCTTGGCAGAAAGGCTTATCATTCCCCTGGCCACACCGCAGTGAGTCCCCTTCTTTGCAGACTGCGTTCCCAGCAGTGACTCCCTTCCACAATCACTCACAAGCTGTCCCCTCGGAGGCAGTTCCTTTTACACGAGAGCTGGAGTGAGCTCTGCCTGATCTCTGTACTCACTCTGGTAGGGACCAGAATGTTTGTGTGCTGAGAAAACAGAAGAAAATGTGAATCGTGATTGTACAGACAGAGGGTGATTTAGATGGTCCACAGAGAGGGTCTGTGACATCTGTTATGCAGAGTATTTTGCTAGGCATGTGGATGGCTGGGAACTCATCTTTCATCTGTATTGTGAGGATATTCAGAATATTAGCTAAATATTAAGCACATACTCATCTCTGTAGTGTCCAAAATACCAGAAAGAAAAAAAGTGAATCATTCCCACTGTACTATGCATGCTGACAACTTTAAAGTCTAACGACGATGGTTGAAATGCAATTATTTTACTTTTGAACAGAGAAAGAGGAAGAATGGTCACATTGTGTAGATGCACATTCTCTAGTGCCATAATATTATCTTGGCACAATTTAGGTTGTGGACAAAAACTTTTCCCACCTTTGCCTGTCACTGTAGGATTTGTTGTTGGTTTGCGGTTTGGGGGGGTTGATTTGTGTGTTTGTTTGTTTGTTTGTTTTTGTGGAGTTTAAATCAAGAATCTTTCTACAGTATTATGGAAGGAAAAGGCATATAACAATCCACCAAATTATATACGTACCCTAAGAAAATTCTGTATTGAGTTTCATACCTCATCTTAAATTGGGATATTTCAAAATCTTGTGATTTTTTCTTTCCACACAGAGTAGTTTACCATTCAGGTCTGTATCTCCACAGTTTTTTTTTTTTTATTCCAGTTAACCAGAATTTCTCCAGGAAATCCTGCTGCCAAGACAACTCCTTCCATACGGCAAAAAACAAAGGAGTCAGTGAAGAAGGCTGCCCAGAAACCAGTTATCCTGGACTCAGTCTGGAACAGAAAAGGAGAGTTGTGAAAGAAATGGTGGAAGCAAGCAGATTGCTTCTATAAACTTCACTGGTGGCTCTAAATACAGGAAGAAGAATAGTACTGACCAGCAAAAACAGAAAGATAGATTAATATGATGGGGTAGTTCTGGAGAGAAAAAAGTATCATTACAAACTATGTTATCTATTCCCCGGTAAGGCCATCTGCAACTACATTTCTTCTCTTCACTGCTTCATCATCAAAGCACTGCATTTAAAGTGCTTCAGGTGAATAGGGATAGGCTAGAACAGCAAGCTAGGGAATAATGTCTTGTGTCATGAGTAGACAGAAAGACACACAAATAAATCTGCAACAGAAGTTCTTGATTTCAGAAGGTTCTAGTTTGCACCAGGTATACAGAGGACTTCTAAGATGTGACTGTAAAAGGTGACTGTAATTTCTCTAAGTCAAAGGTGCAAAAACTATCCAGAGCATGTATCCCAAGCAAGGGGAATACTTGAAAGTAAATGCTTCCAATCCAGATGAGTGATGATCTACCTCAAAAGATCTACTTCCTTGTATTAAGCAATGTACAAAGGAATAGGCTATGTTAATTTGGAGAAGAGTTGTTGCTAACACAGCTGTACGTCATTTGGACCAGACCTGGCTGGACAGACCAGACCTGGAACACAGCTATCCAATTTAGAACATGGGAAAATGAACTTGCATGTGTCTCCATTTGTCTAGTTACACATACCCTGTGATGCAAACCACCAATATTCTAATATTAGTTCATCCTAATTCTTTACAAAACTGCATTTGACTGCTGTCCTGGCATAATACCTTAAAAGAGAAGAGTACTCTGGTGGGAACTGCTGTGACTTCCCAAGTGACAACCTCTATTACACATGGAGTTTTTCCTGTTATTCCAGTGCTGTTCCTATTAATAATGCATTTTACTAACTAGATACACTTTTCTGTTTGGAGTTTTTATTCTTTGGTAACTGCAGCCTGTGCTTTAGCAAACTTGCACATAAGAAACTACCTGCCCCACCAGCATGCTGTGCACTTTTCAAAATACCACTAACGTATTTTCTTTCTTTTGATTAGTCTTACGCTGCTAAACCCATGGTTTAAAAAAATAAATGTAGGGAGTAATCTAGTTTATCTCTTAGCTTTTGAAAAACAAATTGAATGCCTGTACAACAATATATCCAGAAAGGAACTTTACCATGTTTTTTTAAATTTACTTTTTAATGATGGAAAAGAGCATTTGTTATGTAACAGCTAGACATGCTTGTCAGCAACATTATAAAAAACAGTTTGGATGGAAAGAGCGACAGATATATCCCTGATGTTAGCTGACTGTAAACAATTCAGGAAGAATTTGACCCTTGGTTGTGTATGGGTATTTCAGTCTTCTCAGCTTGCTTTCCCCACTGAAGCAGCACTGAGGGCCCCTCCACAGCTCATAGTGGAAATAGCCCAAGCTGGAAATGGGAAGCAGTTTGGAGAGGTGATATGGCACCATTGCTGACCTAATTTGTCCAGCTGAGAGATGGAGATGAGTGGCTCAGCTTCAGGGTCACTCCAACACAGCTTTTTTATTGCTCCTGGGAGGACACTTTATTGCCTTGTGACAGCCTCAGGGCTTGCTCATAGTATCACTATGTACCATCATTCTGCTTAAACCTGTCTGGGTGCCATCAGCAGTTCTCAGTGACACAGTGATCATCCTGATGATTTTATAAAAGTTTTTATTGAAGGTGTAGAAATTAATCTTTTAAAAGAAGAACCTTATACTGGTGCAATGGCAGATCATGCTTGCTCAGAAAAAAAGGGCCTCAATACAGAGGCTAAGGAAGGAGAAACCATGTTTCCCCTTCCTGCCTTTCTGTGGAGTGTTTCAATGTCCTCTTGAATCTCCACAACTTCAGATCTCCAATTTTGCTGTATCTAGTCACTTCTTGCCTGTTCTCTCAATGGCTTCGTATAAAACAAATATAATCAAAGTTAGGTTTTGGGGCCGGGGATCAGGTGATTTCAATCTGAAGGACACAGCCTAAACAATTTCAGGATAGTTACATTTATTTCCTTCTCTTTTTTTTCTTTTTTTTCAGTTTGAAACAGAACACGGGTGTTTTTGGTTTTTTTTTTTAAAAAAACCACTAATAGTACCAAATCTTAGGAGAAGTAAAGCAAACTGTGTATAGCTTCATCTCTATTTAGGTGCAAAAGATACTCTCTGGATCTTTTAATAGTGGTGAGGCTCTATTTGAAACAGTATTTTTTGCACTTTACATGCTGTGCATTAACTCTAAATTTTGACCAATGTCAACATTAACACTCATTTAATTTATAACATGACACTGAGGAAGCTTAAAGATGTGTGGGGAGCTTGGGAACCATGTTGCTTTACACAAGTTTGTAATAAAGCTTTCAAGGTGTTTTCCTCCAGCAATTGATTTTATGATCTCATTGCATGTTATGACATGCTTAGGTAAGAAACTGAAATACTTCAGTAAGTTTTGCCTTAATCCTGTTGTTTGGCATAAAAGCCTGTGAGGGAGAGATCTGGAGGTCATGTTAGGAGCTGAACAATAGCCTTGCAAATGATTTTTGGCAGAAGCTCAGACTTTTTTTTTTGTCAGAGTATATTGTATTATGCTGATATTTAGGGAATGTTTACTCTAAGGTAGCATATATATATATAACAAATATGGCACAATTTGGTGGTTTTGGTAGGTGTCCCTTTCCCTCTTTGAGAATTTATGTTAAGAACCCATCCAAGTCCTGCATCTTCTGAAAATCAGCTGCTTTGAGCAGATTAAAACAGTAAGCATTTCAATTTCAGTTTTCTCTATAGATGCCAGTTGGCAGAGCTGCCACATGTCTGTCTGTCTGAGTAGCAGGGCAGGCAGGCAATCAGGGAGGCTGACACAGGTGACCTGCAGACCTGGCAGCCTGCTTGTACAAGCAGTTCTAGTGATACTCCAGATTTCCATGTTTCCAAAGAAATATGATGATTTGGAAATACATTCACAACAGTACCTTCTTGTTTGTCCAGACTTTAGACTGTAAAAAGACTAGTTTCCATTTTGCTTGTGGCTGAATAAGCATGAAGATGCTGGTTTGCTAAGACTTTTGCCATACTGACTTTGGTAAATGCTTTGGAGTGACATTTGTGATAGACCAAAGTAGGATTTTTGGTGCTATTAGGAGCATATCTTTTTTTCCCAGGCTTAAGCTAAATCTGCTGTTTCTGTATTTTCTGTTCTCTTGGCATGGGTTATTGCAATGTTAAAAAGAGTTCTTGTGAAACCAATGTACAGATGACCTATCAACAGTGAAAAATAATATGCATAGAGCTCTCGGACTGTCACAGAAATAGATGTACTATTGAAACAGATAAAATGAGTGAAAGCATATTATTTACAATGGAGAGAAGTGGGGGGAAGGAAGGAGAAAATAAAAACAAAAATATTGAGTGTATTTACTGATAGAAGAGAATGGATATGAAAATAAATAAAGTCTTGTTAATTAAAAACCAGCTTGAACATCTGCACAAAGATGTCTAATCTGGCAGCAAGGATATGTCCTGTTACCTATGTCATAGAAGTACATCCTGCAGTGATGAGCATGATAGGAAAACTTGACACACTTTATATGCAGCACTTAATTAAACATAACTGAGTCAAATTGTACCTACTAGCGTGGAGGCATGTCAGAACTGAGACTCATTGCGGTGAGGAGACCATGCAGATCATCATACAGAATTGTTTTCACATTGAAAGAACTTGTCATGTTGAAATTGTTTTCTTGAAATGGAGAATTTTTGAATTTAAGCATCAGTGAAGATGTGGGCTTGGTCTATGTTTCTGTCCATGTCCAGTCTTCAAAGCATTCAGGTACAGAGACCTCTGCTTATAATTTTTGAACAGCCCAAGGACTACCTGGAGACAGCCTGCCAGGCGTGGTTGGCAGTGTAACAGCCACCGGACACTGGCTGCAGAGGATGTATCTGGCTGCATGTGCTTCTCCTCCACCGGACCCTCCTTTTACACATCCTGGCTGAACGATCCTTTCAGATGATGACCTTTGTGGCTGCCCCACTTCTGCAGCATAGTTAAGCCTGATGGTTTGTCATCCTCCTAGTTCTCCAAGTGGAGCACCTGCTGGAAGCAGGAATTCTAGCTAAGCCTTTTGAGATAGTTGGTAAAAGTTCAAGCTGCTCTTTTATCCAGCATAGAAACTACAGTCATCATCTTTCTATGACTGGGGTTACTGCACTAATCTATGGGATTGTAAGAATATTTTCGTCGTTCTTTTTTGTATTCGAATTATCAGAAATCTCTTAAAACAGAGATCTGGTTACCTAGTGTTGCAGGAAAATTGACCTTTGGTATATTGAATCATTCTTTCTCTTAGTGAATACTTAATGAACAACTCTGGTAGGCATAGCTGACCTACTGTGGCCTACTTTAGAATTTTCTTCAGAAATTTGACACATGGGATCAAGCAAAGCCATGCCTTGGCTTCATTATCTGTGTGCCAGCTGAGGGCACTCATGGCTAGGTAACTGTCCAAAAGAACTGTTGCCTCCTTTGGCTGGATGCACCCCTTCTGTCATGTTCATGATAATCTCCCAAAGGTCATAGTTTCATCCTGCAGAAGAAAAGGTGCAAGATGGCAATTCAAAATGTTTTCCAGGACAGGAAAATTAAATTACATCCACCTCTAAGTAAAGCAGGCTCTTGTACTACAGCCATGAAAAGTCTTGTTTTCTAAAAAATAGTATCATTTATTGCAAAATACATGGCCATCACCATAAAGCACTGACTTGCTGCAAAGCTCTTTTTGTATTTACTGTATCTCTTTTTTTACATTAGATTAGAATTGGTTAATTCACAGAATCACAGAATGTTAGGGATTGGAAGGGACCTCGAAAGATCATCTAGTCCAATGCCCCTGCCGGAGCAGGAACACCTAGATCAGATCACACAGGAATGCATCCAGGCGGGTTTTGAATGTCTCCAGAGAAGGAGACTCCACCACCTCTCTGGGCAGCCTGTTCAGCGCTCTGTCACCCTCACTGTAAAGAAGTTTTTTCTCACATTTCAAGTGGAACCTCCTGTGTTCCAGCTTGAACCCATTGCCCCTTGTCCTATCACTGGATGTCACAGAGAAGAGCCTGGCTCCATCCTCCTGACACTCACCCTTCACATATTTATAAACATTAATTAGGTCACCCCTCAGTCTCCTCTTTTCCAAGCTAAAGAGACCCAGCTCCCTCAGCCTTTCCTCATAAGGGAGGTGCTCCATTCCCTTAATCATCTTTGTGGCTCTGCGCTGGACTCTCTCCAGCAGTTCCCTGTCCTTCTTGAACTGAGGGGCCCAGAACTGGACACAATATTCCAGATGCGGTCTCACCAGGGCAGAGTAGAGGGGGAGGAGAACCTCTCTTGACCTACTGACCACCCCCCTTCTGATACACCCCAGGATGCCATTGGCCTTCTTGGCCACGAGGGCACAGTGCTGGCTCATGGTCATCCTGCTGTCCACCAGGACCCCCAGGTCCCTCTCCCCTACACTACTCTCCAACAGGTCAGTACCCAACTTATACTGGAACCTGGTGTTGTTCTTGCCCAGATGCAAGACTCTACACTTGCTCTTGTTAAATTGCATTAAATTTTTCCCCGCCCAAATCTCCAGCCTGTCTAGGTCTCGCTGAATGGAAGCACAGCCTTCTGGCGTGTCCACGACTCCTCCCAGTTTCGTATCATCAGCAGACTTGATGAGGGTACACTCTACTCCCTCATCCAAGTCGTTGATGAATATATTGAATAGCACAGGTCCCAATACTGAACCCTGGGGGACTCCACTAGATACAGGCCTCCAACTAGACTCCATCCCATTCACCACAACTAATTCATTATAAGCCATAAAACCAGCTTTTGTCCTTTGCTGAAGTAGCATAAATTACATGACCCTTGATATTGTCATTTTGTGTCAAACCGTATCGGAGGCTGCGAACAAAAAAAAAAATTTAAGAATGAGAGGCCTTGTCAGTAATTAGGTATAGAAATGAATTGTTTCTAAAGAGTAAATATTTAAAAGAAACCTCCTAACTTTTACCAAAGGCAGGGAAGCAACCAGTAACTCTGCAAACGCCAGGCGGAGCACCAGGTAATAGTTACCAATTACAAACAGTAAGAGCAAAGAATCAGAACATATTGAGATAAGCAGACATGTGAGACATCTGATATGGCCACATACAATATGGCCAGAAGAGCAGAAAAAAGTCTGAACTAAGAGAAACTATGTATACCCAACATTTCCCTGTGGTAGATGAGTAATTGCATGATCTACTACATTGGCTTGGCTGGAGGGTAATAGCTTTTCTCTGGCAAAGGAAATACTGTCACATTTATTTTCTAGTACAACCTTAAGGAAGTATACTCTTCTGATTAGTTTGGTCAGACAGATAGTCTCCATTTCTTCATGTTATCATGCTTTTTTAAGAAGATGTAGAATTTTGTGTTTGCTCATCCCTTCTATTTTTAATGAAGCAAAGTCTGTGAGACTAAATGAAACATCTATGAAAGTCTTGATTCTATTAGCCACTTACAGTATCCCACTTGCAGTAAATTTGGATAATTATTATCTATTCAAGTTGTTAAGTAGTGCACATTTGTGCAGTTGTTAAAGGAAACACATCCAGAAAACTCACATGGAAAGAATAAACCCAGCAAGGGTACTCAGCTGGAATCAACAGATCATCAACAGATAATCAAACACTGATGACGTATGTTTGTGTATTAAATTCAGTCCTGATGCAAAAGGATCCAACTATTGCTAAGGCTCCTGGGAGTTACTGTCAAAAAGAGGTGGAATCTGCCCATCTGCTTTTAAGAGTGAATTTACCAAATCAGTAGCTCAGTTGCTCAGACAGATTCACAGTTCTCCTACATGTGCACTGTCCATTAGTCTACCAGTCTCCAGCTCAGCTGATGAAAAATGTGGAGAAAAATAGCGGGAAGGAAGTGATGAAGCATTGTCATTAATTATATTTAAGATGACAAAAGCACTCATCAAGTAACAGTTTGTCTGGGTCATAGCCAAAGGTGCCCAGATTGCAGTCCAGGGCAAGGCAGACCAATGAGGAATCTTGCCATCTCTTGATTCATCACAATACTCCCTGGGACTCAGGTACTGTTGGAGGACTGTTTTAGAGGAAGAAAAACCTGTTTCAGTCTTGTCCGTATGATATATTAAAAATGATCCCTGTGTATGCTGTCCTCCAGTTTCCTAGGCATTTTCTTGGTGAGTGCTAGTTGGCATGGGCTAAAATTCTGTTAATAACTATGATAACCAGCAGGATGTACCATCATGAATACAGTACTCCAGCTTGTTCCTTTGTCCTCTCTTGTTTAGTGGTATATACCTAGCCTGGTTTTTGGGGCAACCCCCGTGAATGTTTCTAACTAAGCAAAAAGGAGGACTACAAAAATATCTTGCTGCTGTTGTCATAATATCTCACATTTTTTCTCTTATATCCTGTAGCATCTCAAGATGACAGGGAATACATTGTAATCTCCATGAGTCTGGATACCAGGGTTCTTGAAAAGCATGGGAAAGTGTGGCAGAACTGTCCCCTGTTGTGCCAGGGAGCTACTGAGAGCTCCAGTGAAAGAGAACATTTAACTTTTTTCCTACTCTTGAATACAAATTAAATAGCAAATTAAATAAAGTTACGTAAGCAAGCAGCTGGGCCTGCTTGATCAGTATTTTTGAAAATTTTGGATTCTAAGGATGAGAGTAAAGGTGTTTCTAAATGTTAATGACAGGAAAGCCCACCAAGTCTGGCTGCAGACATTGATGAGTTGGAACTTTTTGTTCTTTCTTAATGGGGACTTGTAAAAAACTTTCTCCTTACTTCTCACTTTTACCCCTTCAAATAAGGGATGTTAAAGTCTGAAATTCCATTGTGATGTTCATTAGGCAAGGGTACAAAGACCATTATTTCCTCATTATTATTCAGTGTAAGGTTTTCCCTTTTTAAAATGGTAGATAGCACTCAAGTAACTGTAGAGGAACAAGTTAGTAGGGAGTGGCCTTTAAAGGTCACTTTAAGCCAGTGTAATGCAATTAAATTAACTACTCAGAAACATGTTTTAAAATCTCATTAACCACATTTGTATCTGTCACAGGAAAGTTTACCCAGATACCAATAAAAAACACACTGAAGTAAGGTCAAAGTCTTCTTAGAAGTGCATGCAAAAGGATATTTTATTTTTTAATATGACACCAGGGAATGAAATGATCTCAGAGATATTCTAGTTTAGTCTGTATGAACAAAAAACATTCTACATTTTAGTTTTATGTAAAAAGTGAGTAGAATGGAAAAAACTGCATTCTATCCCCATTTCACCCCGTTACAGCCATGATGCCTACAGACATGTCAACGGGGATGGTTGCAGACACTCCAACCTATTACACAGCTTTCTGGCTGAAGCTGGAGAATGAGACATGCAGTGAGGCCTGGAATAGGAGGAAGCACTTTTTGCTGCATTTTAAATTATTTTTAATAATCCTGGGTCATGTACCGTGCAGCTTCCTTAACTAATTTTTTCATAGATTATTACAAAAAAAACATGCCACTGTACAGTTGCTGCATTACATCTGGTATATCCAAGTTTACTGTGTTCTCTGTATGTTGATAAGCTGTTTTGACTTGCAGCTCAGTTAGACTGCAAATCCACTGCAGAAGGTTTCATGTTTGGTTTCTTCAGGTTGTGCCAAATGCACTGCTCACATTTTGCATTGTCCACATCAGTTTTCATCAATCACAGGCTGTCTTTTCCATATTGCAGTCAGATAAACTGAGGCATAGAAGTGAATTGGAGCTTCCCAGGAGGAAGCCAGGATGAGAGGCAAAACTGACCTCAGCAATATTTCTTTTGTGAGTCACTTTAACAGTGTGTCCAACACTCACTATTCTACTGAGTGTGTATTTTCTTAAAGATCCATCTGTTTCCAGAGTCTTGGGGTTTAATTTTTTTATGTGAGGAACTCAGCATTTACTTTTAATGATGGAAGCTGTTAGTCTTATGGTTTTAAAATAAAACTTGGAATCACATTTACACGGCACAAAGAGATAGCAAATAAAAATTTTCCAAATTGTACCATTTCTAATATATAGCAATGACCTTATTATTCTTGGGATATGAAATACGATTTTTTCAGTGTTTGATACAGGCATACTGGTACAGTGACAGCTATGAGAAAGTAATCTTCAAATCTACTAGGGATATATTATATGGAAATAAAATTATCAAGTGTTCCAATGAAAGCTCGGATCATGTTTGTTACATTGACATCCAGAGCTGCTGGCTACTGTATAAGGGCTCTCCCTAGTTTCCAGAAAATAATGGAAGGGTTTGTGTTAAATTTCCTGCCCTTGAGTTACCCTATATATATATGTGGCTGCATATATACATTTCCACCATAATCCAAAGGGAAAAGGTTAGCGACCTGCTACACCACTTAGACACACACAGGTCTATGAGGCCAGATGGGATCCACCTGAGGATACTGAGGGAGGTGGTGGAAGTCCTCACCAAGAGCAGTCCTGGCTCACCTGGAAGGTCCCAGTTAACTAGAAGTTAGCAAGTATGACACCCATCCACAAGAAGAGCCAGAAGGAGGATCTAGAGAACTACAGGTCTGTAAGTCTGACCATGATGACAAGGAAGGTTATGGAGCAGATCATCACACAGCACATACAGGACAACCAGGTGACCAGGCCCAGTCCACATGGGTTTATGAAAGGCAGGTCCTGCTCTGCTAACCTGATCTTTTATAACAAGGCGACCCAGTCATTGGATGAGGGAAAAGCTGTGGATGTTGTCTGCCTGGACTTCAGTAAAGCCTTTGATGCCATTACCCACAACATTCTCCTGGAGAGACTGGCTGATCATGGCTTGGATGGGCATATGTTTTGCTGGCTTAAAAACTGTCTGGATGGCCAGGCCCAAAAAGTTGTGGTGAATGGAGTTAAATCCAGTAGGCAGCTGGTCACAAGTGGTGTTCCCCAGTGCTGGGGCCTGTTCTGTTTAATATCTATTTCAATTATCTGGATGAGGAGAATGAGTGCACCCTCAGTAAGTTTGCAGATGACACCAAGTTGGGCAGTTTGATCTGCTGGAGGGTATGAAGGCTCTACCAAGTGATCGGGACAGGCTGGATCGATGGTCCAAGGCCAATCACATGAGATTCAACAAGAATCAGTGCCAGGTCCTGCACTTAGGTCACAGCAACCCCATGCAACACTACAGGCTTGGGGAAGAGTGGCTAGAAAACTGGCCGGTGGAAAAGGACGTGCGGTTGCTGGTCAACAGCTGGCTGAACATGAGCCAGAAGTGTGCCTGGGTGGCCAAGAAGGCCAACAGCATCCTGAAGCCACACCTCGAATAATGTGTTCATTTTTGGGCCCCTTACCAAAGAAGAACAACAAAGCTGCTGAAGGGTGTAGAGAACAAGGGGTTGTTTAGTCTGGAGAAAAGGAGGCTGAGGGGAAGCCTTATTGCTTTCCACAATTACCTGAAAGGAGGTTGTAGCAAGTTGGGTGTCAGACTCTTTTCCCAAATAACAAGTCATAAGACAAGAGGAAATGCCCTCAAGTTGCACCAGGGGAGGTTCAGGTTGGACGCTGGGAAAAATTTCTTCACTGAAAGGTTGTTGTTGGAATAGGCTGCCCAGGGAGGTGTTTGAGATGCCATCTCTGGAGGTATTCAAAAAATGTGTAGGTGTGGTGCTTAGCGACACGGTTTAGTGGTGAGTTTGCAGTGCTAGGTTAGTGATGGGAGTTCATGATCTTAAAGGACTTTTCCAACCTAAACAGTTCTATAATTCTATGATTCTACAAGCAGCAGTACATTAAAATATAGTTGAGTAGTGTTGGTTACGTGTTTTCTTTGCTTTATATTGCTGTAACATACTTCCCCACTGTACAGACCTGTTGTTGCTGTTGTGTGTTTTTTCCCACCAGAACTCTTATGAGCTTGCAGGTATTAGAAAGTGGACATATCTAATCAGAAGAAAACATACAAATTAAAAAGTAATGAAGTTGTTGGTTTTGTTGGGGGTTTTTTTCCAGTTTTTTGTTGCTTAAAGTTGATTTTTGGAATAGATATGTATTATAAAATTGCTCTGGAAGGCGGAGTTCTTTGGCCAAATGACAGCTTCTATAATTAGCCAATTTATGATCTTTTAAAAAAGGGAAATGCCATCTCTACCTCCTCTTCATTTTCTTTACAAATAGTCTCTAAAAGGGAAGAACATCAGCAGAGCTGGGCAAACTGAGTCAGTGCACAAGAAATGGAGAAAAAAAACCCTTCACAATATTTTTAATTGGTGTGATTTTTTGCTTGCTTTTTTGTTTTATGGCACCACACAAAGGTCTGCATCTCTGCTTATCAACTAGTCTCCTCCTCTCAAGCACATATGAGCAGAAAGCAGAGAGACCTGCAACCCTTGAGCTTCCCTGAAGAAAGGGTACTGGAAGCTACTGCTCCTCTCAGTGTCTTACTGAGAGAAGAAAAATTAAGTGATGAAATTTTGCCGACCCTGACTTTGAGCCCAGGTTGCTTAGGATGTTGGGAACTATTGAAAGATGGGATTTCTCTTTCTGTGAGACATCAGGCAGCAGAGAAAGAAGTCTGATGTTAAAAAAAAAACCAAACCAAAACAAAACAAAAAACAACAACAACAAAACAAGGGAGGCATCAACAACTCAGTCTCTGGGGAAGGAGTAGAGCCATGACCCTGTCATGCTTGCCTGCGCAATGCCCTGGGAGTGTGTGCCACAGGGTTGATGAGATCAGTTGTACCTGTATGTGTGTGTATGGCAAGGTCAGTAGAGCCCATTAATCACTCATGCAGGAGGGAGTGATATGCTACTTCCAGTTTATTATGATAAAAAAATTCTTAATCTTCTCTTTCCTGACCTATTCTGAAACAGAAGACAACTGGGAGAAGCTTGGCCCTAGTCCTATCAATACAAATGCCTTTTCCATGGGTTGGATAAAGCACCTTGCCTGTGTCACACAGCATTAAGTGGATATTTTGTTCTTTAAGGATTGTTCTTGTTTCTTTAAACGTTTGCTTCTAGTGCTATTGAAATTTGCTTTCTGAATTGTATATTTCTGCTTGTGCATCTTCACTGCTTATGAAATGGAATTTAGGAAACCAAATCTAATCTTAAATTATGAGACTTATGAACTGGCTGTGAATAAATGTGGCCAGCAAATAAGAGTGATTTTAGACATTACATCTAAAATAGCTTTCTGCAGAAGGAATGAAGATAATTTATTTATCAGTTTTGAAGTGGAGTTTTAACAACTGAAAGTAGAAGAAAGCATGGTGTTACTGTCTGCAACTGCAAAGATACTATCTTGCCTTCCTTAATCTAATTGTTGAACCCGCTTCAGATTTTGAGAACTAGAAGTGCTCAAGTCATTACAAATGCATAAATTCAAACCTACAAATTTGAAAAAACACTTTAAAAAATAGACTTAACATGCAGAAAACCATAAAGATACCATGGAGCTTCAATTTCACTGAGTGAGTTCTTACACAAAACTTAATCTAGAAACTCCAAGGTTATTAAACCTTTGACTCTAAAATACATTTTCCATTTAGTAAATTACAATGCAAGATGCATTGTGTTCAGTGGTAAAGTTTCTTAACTGCTAGTGCCAAGGGTTCACTTAGGGTAAAGTCACTGAAATGACAAACTTCAATTGTGCTTGTCATCTCACTAATTAAAGAGGAAGGTGTGCTCTGAGATACAGCTACTGCTGTCTCTCTTCTCGGACCATCTCTCTGCCACTGAGCTAATGGAGTAATTCTGTGTTTCAGTCCAGAAGCAGACATTCTTGTAATTGTCTGCAGTCTCATACTAAATACTTCATCCAATAAATAATTTTTAGATTTAACTCATTTCCTCCATTTCAATACACTGTGTGTTCAAAGATGTAATTAAAAACTAGTGCCATTGTCTAACATCAGTTTAGCCTAGGAAACAATCATTCACCATCTGGAGGCTAGGCTATAAAAAAAAGATAATCTAAAAAGAAAAACATACTGATATTTGATTTCCCCTGAAATATGTAACCTTTGTTTTCATTTGTTTCTATAAATCAGGAGCAATTCTACTATGTACTTATCAACTAGTGTGACTTGTATAAGGCTGGCTGTACAGAAGACAGGGAAAATGAAAAGCAAGCAAGCAAGAAAAAATCTTATCCCTGCTCTTTTGAACTACTTTCTGTAAAAGCATCTGTTCTGGCCAAATGATAAGAGAATGTAAAACTCTCTTCAGCCTGATGTAACTGGGTAAAGGCAGCACCAAAAAGCATTTGGCTTGCTTCATCTGATGGAAAACAACGTAGAGCAGAAAGAGCATTCTTGTAAACTCTGTGTTTATCCTGGGTCTCATGATGTTTACATTGATCCTAAAAAACAAAAAACAAAAAAACAACAAAATCTCTGGTTTCTCAAGGTTTGTGAAAATCTTGCCTTTGTTTTGTTTTGTGTTTTACTACCTCATTACTGATGTTGGTAGAAAAAAAAAACAGCTGGTAGAATAAAAAGCACATTATCAGAAGGCAAATAAAAGAATGCATGATTTTTAAATCTCATCATTTTTTAGCCTAGATTGTGATTTTAGGTCATGGTAGAGGAAGCGATATATGACTTTTACACACTTTGGTCATGATTTTATGTCATGGTAGAGGAAGCGATATATGACTTTTACACACTTTGGTATGGCCAAATAAACTCCTGGAGAGGCGATTAGGTGTTACAGCTGGGCCAACCTCATGGCTCACTGCTGCCAAGAGGCAAAAGCCCTTTCTTGTTTCCCATTCCCCTCACCTCACGGCTGTGCAGCCGTGTCCCTGTCTTTGCACAGACTGTGGCATGTAGTTGGCCACGCTGTGATCTGAATTAGATTGCTAAAGCAGGATCAAAGACTTCAGGCTCTTTCAATTGGGTTAGCTTTTGACACATTAGCAAGCTGAACTGTCTCACCACGGAGCTAACCAGTGCAAGAGTGGGGTGTCAGGGAGAGATTAAGAACATTTGGCTTGAACTAGGGGCTAAAGTGCTAAGAAAAGGAGCTTTCTGGTTTTGGTGGTAGAAAGCCATTAGACTCAGTTGTAATAGCTAACTTCACCTTGAGAAGCATAAGTCATCTGACTTGAACAGAGTAGTAAGATTAATAAACCCTTGATGCCTGCTGGTAGTAACGACCTTTGTAATTTGGGCTCTGGGGGTTTTCTGGGTCCTTCTAAGTTTTCTGCTTTTTAAATGAGCCTTCTGATGAATCTTTTCTGGTGCCCTTTCTGCATACAGCTTTCATGGTAGTTGTATAGTTAGTAAGACTACCATGACAGAAACTTTTTGTAGGGTTATTAGTGTTTGTTCACATTAGAAGATAGTCTTGTTGGAAAAAAAAAAAAAAAAAAAAAAAAAAGCTGTGTAGGTACTAAAGGTACTAAATAGGGAAGCCTAAGGAGACATCTTGCAGTGGCAAGACAGCTTTTCATTATGAAACAAGACTATTCATGCAAAGTAAAAGAAAATTAGCAGTAGATTTTAAATGCTCCCAGGCAAAAAATTGTGTCAGATATGGAAACTGTATATCTCTTTTAGTTCACCACTTAACCTTTTCTTTCCTCTCTGACTTGAGGGATAGATTTGGAGACAGACATTTCTCTTCAAGAAATAAGAAAAGCACACTTGTAAACATTTGAGTGACCTTGAAAATACTTTGATAAAAGGAGAGCAGGTACTAGTCACTGCTCTTTGAGGGTTTCTTTTCAGCTGCTGTGTCAAGTTGGGAATTGCAACCACTAAAGCAGCAGCACAGTTTCAGATCTCATTTCAAAGACATTCAAATGAAGAACTGCCAGTTGTGACACATGCCCTTTTATTATCCTAAAAGTGATTGATATCTTGCTGGAGGCAACAGTACCTGTGAAATGTTATGCACCTTTTAAACAATTCCTGCTGTCTCTTCTTTAAATAGTTTGGTACTTGCAATGGAAAATGGCCAAAGAGCATACAACTTGTTTTTATAATGTATCATTCCTAGATAAGTGGATACTGTAGAGTTCTCTTCAGGATGTACTGCACATACAAATGCAAGTGTATATTACTTTTTATATTACTGAAAATATTTATATATATGTATGTGTGTAAGGTTGTCAAAAAAAAGAGCTCTGTAATGCAACACATGCATTATAGAGCCTGACTTGAATTTTTAAAAATAATCTGTAAAGAGAAAAGAGAAAATCCTGGACAATAGGTCCAAAAGGAATGTTCCCTCTAATATCCCCAATCATACTACTGGGAAAGTATGAGGGAATAGAAGACCACTGTCAGCAACGAGGTTCATACGTTCTTCCTAAATAACATCTTCTATTATCGCTGTCAGAGAGGGAACACAGAATGTAAATGGATCATTGATCTGACATAATAAGATGTTTCTTATGATGGAAGTTCAACCAAGACTGTAGTTATCTGTATAGGATAGGAACATAAAAAACAGACTGTGCCAATTACTTCGTAGAAAGGTGCACATTTTTATTTGATGTCTCTGTTTCCCTATCTTAATAAGATAATTTGTAAGTTGTTATCTCTAAGAATGTACTTCCTAAAGAAGAAAAGATCACAAAGGATTTGAAAAATCAATATTCTTGAAATTTTTTTTCCATATAAAATTATGGAGGGAAGGGTCTTCTGGCAATGTTGTCCATGTTGAGGGTGTGACAAATTTGCAATATCTCCTTGCCCACATGTGAAACTCAGATTTCAGATAAATAATTTAAAAGTACCGTACAAAGATTACTTCTGTTATTGTTCTTCCATGAAAGTCATTGCCAATCATAATGTATTTAACCATATTGCCCTACCATTTGGCTTACATCTACATTTTACTGTAGTAGCCCTCTTTTTTTTAACCCCTTTTCACTATGAAGCAATCTTTCAAATATTCGAAAGCTACAAAAGTTGTAAAGCTGGCAAACAACATTATCTCATTCCAACCTATATTAGGAAAAAAGATTTGATTTGAATGGAAGAATTGCAACTTCAATAAGAAAGTGAACGAACTCAAGGGCTCATTTGTTTTTGACCAGTTGAAGTTTTGACCCCCTTCCATGCTCTGTCTTCAGTTGAGTTGTATGAACCTACATCTCTCACCTTGTAAGAGATCAATGTGGAGGTCTGTGTCTCCATTTTCCCATGAAAAATACTTTGCAACATTGTGAACAGTTCCAGGACTACTGAAATCATGTTTTTTTCAAAGTGTATGATTCCTCAATAGTTTTTCATTTATTCCAGATGATATGTCCATAAATGTCTCTCTCAAATTTAATTCTTCAATGAAGTTTCACTATTAATTATACTTAAGTCTGAATTCAAACCTTATAAGCACAGGATTAGTTCAGTTCTGAGTAATGAAGTTGCTCTTTTGCAGAGAATTAATATAAAAAAATGCTTGATAGGCTACACTGTTTAATGGAACTGGCCTTCACCATCCCTGCCAAATTAAAGGCCATTTTATGGTCTGTGCTTCTAACCCAGAACACACTTGGTGGCCTAAACTTTCCTGAGCCAAGAAAATGTCTTCAAGATTATTTGGTTTGATTTTAAGAGCAGAAGTGGATGCTTAATGTTTACCACATGATAATTTCTTAAACAATTACAAGCAGAAATTATGGAAAGCTGGCTCAGGCTGTGCTCCATTCTTTGTTGAAACATGTTTTATTGAATGGGAAAGTGTTTGGAGATCTTCCATTAGAAAACAGAGGTCTTGATACACGGGGCTCTTGAAGGCAGAAAATTACAATGGTTTGAAGTGCCACAGATTACACATTTACACAAGTAAGAACATTTCTTTCTTTGGTTCTGTGTCAATGCTGAAAATCAAGGCAGAGGAAAAAAGGAGTGACATGGGAGGAAATAGTGGTAGCACAAAAATTGTTTATGTTAAGGTAATCTCAGCTCATTGCACTGTATTGTATGCCAAATGTTCTGTGACAAGTATTGGTGAACCAAGCAAGTTAATGGCAAGAATATGGAGTTCCATGATGACTCATTTATAACCTTGCTAGAGATGAATCTGTTGTTGAAAATAGGCTGGTTTTTCTATTTGTATTATAATTTTTAATAATGGCTTTAGAGACTCCAGACAATGCTGCTGTCAATGGTTAAGATGTACCCTCAGTTTTCAGCCTGAATAGTTTAAGGGTTGAGTTGAAAATTATGTGTGCTTTTGGATAAATGGGTCTCTTCAGCTTCTTCATGTCATTGTAAAGCTTCACCTCAAAGATCAAGATCTTGTAGATGAGGTCTTTTCACAATGTTATTTTATTTTATATAGAATTATTTAGTGAATGAACAGTGGAATGGTAACAGAATGACTTCTGTTTGGACAAAAAGAGATAAAAAGAGATAAAAATAGTGAATTCTGCTGCATGTGAACACTCAGGGCTGAGGCTGAAGCAATTAATTGTACCTTAACAAACTGTCTTTGATAACTATTTTTAGTTCTAACCCATAAGTGAAATAGGTGGAAACATGTTTAGAACAGAAATATTTCCTGCAGGTATAAGGCAAATACCAGTCCTGTGAGAACCTGTTTAGAATTGGCTGGAAAGTTTATACATACTGTGCCTGTGCAATTTCTTTTTTGCTACATTTTGAAAGATTAGATGAAAATTAAATTTCAACAAAAACCCATGTGGAATTTTCCATCTCTTTTTATCAGCTCTTCTAGTCAGTTTTGTTGATAGGTGCTCTCCAAAACAGTCTCTTCACTACTCCAGAACAGCTGATTGATATGTGAGTAAGCGAGATCTGTGTTGCAGACAGCATGACTGACATGGGCTTCACTGAACCTTACAGCTTATGCACTAAAGGGATGCTCTGTGCATACATGGTGGCTGTTTGTACTGTCAAACTTCCAAAAAGCTTCTGGATCACTGCACAGTGCTACAGCCAGCAACAAAACCACTGTGATGGTGTGCTGGTTTTGGCTGGGACAGAATTAATTCTCTTCATAGTAGCTAGTATAGGGACATATTTTGGATTTGTGCTGAAAACAGTGCTGATAATAAAGGGATGTCATTATTACTGAGCAGTGCTTACATAGAGTCAAGACCTTTTCTTTCTCACATCAACCCCCAGCAAGTAGGCTAGGGAGGCACAAGAAGGTGGGAGGGGACACAGGTAGGACAGCTGACCCCAACTGGCCCCAACTGACCATCATACCATATGATATGCTCAGTGTATAAAACTGGGTGAAGAAGAAGGAAGTGGGAAACACTTGGACTTACGGTGTTTGTCTTCGCAAGTAACTGCTACACATGACGGAGCCCTGCTTTTCTGGAGATGGTTGAACACCTGCCTGTTGATGGGAAGTGGTGAATGAATTCCTTGTTTTATGTTGCTTGCGTGCATGCCTTTTGCTTTACCTATTAAACTATCTTTATCTCAACCTATGAGTTTTCTCCCTTTTACTGTTCCAGTTTTCTCCTCCATCCTACTGGAGGGAGTGAGCAAGTGGCTGTCTGGGGGTCGGTGCTGCCTGGGTTTAAACCACGACAGATGGGCAGGTCTGAAAATGTAAACCTGTGTGCAGAAGTAGGCAGGCTCCTCTACATGGCAAATTAGTGAAGAATAGACCTGGAAGACTGACAAGATGTGAAGGGTGACGAGTGCTGAAACATGAGAATGGTAATGGGAGAGGAATGGAGAGAGGTAAAGAACCTCCGCTGGGGTGGGGGGAAATGGGTTACAGCCTTAACCTACCTGTTCAAAACCAGATTTCCCCAAAATGTGAGTAATTTCTTTCTCTCCTTGCTTGTAATGTATTCTTTCTTCCCAGTACCATACAGAACAGTGGTAACAGAATTATTTAGAAATACCATGTGTGCCTTATATAGAAAACCCCATTTGCAGCCACCACTGGTGTTAAAATTGCAGAATCAGAACAATCATTTCACAGCAGTGTTTTTCAAATGGTGGTCTAGTGTTACCTTCTGTCTGCCACTTAACCAGTGAGCAAACATAAAATGTAGACAAAACTATGCACTTTTCTTTGCCACAACATCAGCCAAAGTCCTAAAGAAGTTTGACCTTATGTAGTGTTCATGTGATGTAAAAAAAATTCAACAAGGAACATAGATACCCAACTGCAGAAATACGTTTTATGTTGTATAGTGCAATTTGAACATTTTCAAGGTACTGATTATTCTGAAATTGCATTATATTAAGGATCAGGAAGCTCGTTTTATGAAAGTTATACAGATGGACAGTGCAACTCCAAACTTCATGGACTTTCCTGCAAGATCAGTAACATATTTCAGTATAGTTACTAATAAAGATGAATAAATGTTTCTGTTGAGCATAACACCCTACTGTCATGACCAAGAAATTAGGCTTCTATTTAAGTTACGTACAAGGTTTCCATCCCCTCTGTCTGCATCATCTAAGGCAAGGATGCTAGTGGCTTGTTTTAGATATTCAAGTTGGAAATGCAATCTCTTGCCAAAATAAAGATGAAAATTATCACTGCTGTCTTTGTGACCAGATATGCTTTTTGAAGAAACAGAAGGGGGTTAGAGTTTCTTTTTGGAGTGGTGAAAAGGATCTAAAGGATTGAAGAAAGTTGTTAGTTTTGCTTATGATCCTTACCCTAACTGTCTTGGAAACATGCCAGAGGAAATATAAGGTTTCTGAGTATGAGGTGCTACCTTCTGGTAGAGTTGAAGCTTCTTCAAGTAGCCAGACTGTGAAGTGTCTATATAAAGGTCTTGTTTAAACTTTTAAAAATAAAATGGCTAGACACTGTCCTGAGGGGCTGAAAAAAACTGTAAGCTGAACATGTCTCCATAACTTTCCCCACAGCTTCTTGCTTATGTCCAATAGTTTTTTTGTGTCCAGTAGCATTTATAGCTTTTTTCTCTAGTGTTAAGATTACAAATTGCCTTTGACCACATAAACTCCATTATGATTTTCTCTGCTAACAGATCTCAAGTAACTCTAACTTCTCCCAGTTAATTTTCAAAGCCTCAATTTGTCTCAACTTCAGGTTTATGATAGAAGGGTGGGACTTTGTTTGAGGACGTATTCTAAACATATCCATGTTCATACAAATACAATATGTATATAGTATCAGAAGGTCCTTTAGGAAATCATTATTATTTCCAAATTTGGGGTCAAACATATTATCATAAGCTTCCAAGATCAGATAATTAAAAATTAATAAATTAATGAATAAACTTAAAGTTCAAGTATGCATGGGTAAGTGGTCTACATAGGGAATATCCTGTTCTTCATTGCTGAAGTGACAAGCAACTTCCATTATGGACACCAACATTTATCACTCTGTTAAGAATATAGGTACACACCAGCAAGTTTGCTGATGACACCAAGCTGTGTGGTGTGGTGGACGCGCTGGAGGGAAGGGATGCCATCCAGAGGGACCTTGACAGGCTTGAGAGGTGGGACAATGCAAACCTCGTATTGGTGGATGAGAAGCTCAACACAAGCTGGCAGTGTGCGCTTGCAGCCCAGAAAGCCAACCATGTCCTGGGCTGCCTCAAGAGAAGCATTAGCAGCAGGTCAAGGGAGGTGATTCTCCCCCTCTACTCTGCTCTCGTGAGACCCCACCTGGAGTACTGTGTTCAGATGTGGGGCCCCCAACATAAAAAAGACATGGACCTGTTGGAGAGAGTCCAGAGAAGAGCCACAAAATTAATTAGAGGGCTGGAGCACCTCCCCTATGAGGACAGGCTGAAAGAGTTGGGGTTGTTCAGCCTGGAGAAGAGAAGGCTCCGAGGAGACTTAATAGCAGCCTTCCAGTACCTGAAGGGGGCCTACAGGAGAGATGGGGAGGCACTCTTTATCAGGGAGTGTAGTGAGAGGACAAGGGGTAACGGGTATAAGCTAAAAGAGGGTAAATTTAGACTAGACATTAGGAAGAAATTTTTCACTATGAGGGTGGTGAGACACTGGAACAGGTTGCCCAGGGAGGTTGTGGATGCCCCATCCCTGGAGGTGTTCAAGGCCAGGCTGGATGAGGCTTTGAGCAACCTGGTCTAGTGGAGGGTGTCACTGCCCTTGGCAGGGGAGTTGGAACTTGATGATCTTTAAGGTCCTTTCCAACCCAAACCGTTCTATGTTTCTACGATCTCTGGTACTCTGCAATCTTCTTTGAGATGATGCCATTTAGACTCAAACCTTCTGGTGGTTTTCACCTAAAAATGAGACATTTTATCCTCTAAGAGGGAAATAGGAGTCTCCAGCCCTTGATATGCAGCCAGACAGAAATTTTGATCAGTTCTTTTGAGAACAGTGACTGAAATTATTCTCACAGCTCTTTCTCATAGAAAGTCTAGTGTGTTCTCTGTGTTCTTGGCAGGCAGGGAGCAGGAAGGAGATTTCTTCAGGATCTGTGGTTTAAAAGGAGCATATCTGCTCCTGGTTTGTTATACAGTGTTGTGTTTAGGGAACATTGACATTTGTACCTGTTTGAGGATTGTAGGCAGAATACACCAAAGCAGAAGCAGGTGAAATCTCCTTGACGAGAATTCCAATCTGATGCCTACCACTACGCTCGAACAGAGACCCAAAAGATCAGCTGAACATTGCAAAACCCAGATAGTGTTAGAGAGATGCATGCAGACTTATGAGACAGCTTTTTGGAGGCTGCCAATATGTGGAGACATGGGGGTTCCGGCTGGGAACCTAGGGCATTGCAAGAGAGCCCCAGGAGTGAGGAGGAGGGATTACTGCCTTTACTGTACTTCCCAAACTTGCAAGAGTTGTTTTTATACCATAATTTTTTTTTTTATTTTTATTTTTAACAGGAATTTGGTTGGCTTCAAAGAGTTTAGTTTGTCTACTTTCCAGGCAGCTAAACTTTCCCATGGCCTGACTTTACATTCACTGCAACTGAAATGGTTGTTTTGTTTTGCTTGAAGAAGCCACTGCTCCGTGAGGCTGCAGGAGTAGTACACAATTATTCATCTGCCTTAGTTTTTGAGAATTCACCCATTTCCTGCTTGGATAGTGAGCATTTTATATGGCTGAAGACATAATAAGTAGATAATAAGATAATGAAGACAAGATACTTGTGGGTTTTTCTGGAGTGGAGGAGGAGAAGATTAAAGAACAGACAGTAGAAGTCTTTTAGGCATTAACTCTCCAAGAATTAGTTAATTTTGCCTAGTTCTTGGACAAATAAAATCTTTAGCTTTGGAGTCTAGAAGCAGATTAGCATGTTCATTAGGCTTGAGCCAAGTCATTTAGGCCCTCAGTTTCAGTTTCAAGAAGTGCTGTTGCCGTAGCAAAAGTTTATGTATAGGACCATACACTTGGGACAGACTGCTGTAAAGTCAGGGCAGCCTACATGGTGAAAAGCAGGGGTTCACATCCACTGTTTGTGATGGAAAAGCTGCTAAGTTTGCATGGTTTTCTGAGCATAGAATGAAGGAGAAAAAACAGAGAAATTGATCCCTCCCACATCATGCTGCAGCCAAAGAGTTGCAGGAGGGACATGGATAATGGCAGTGCAAAGTCCTCTACAGGGTGGTGAGGATGGCTGCACAGGGCAACATTCATCATCACTTTTGAATTGGTTTAATGGTATAATCCATAACATTTCTGCCGGGAAATATTGCAGTATTGATAGCTGTGGGAACTTCGAGGGGAAAAATCTGTGTGCCAAGAAACTTCCATTTGTTTCGGTTTTGTTTTTCACTTTAAGAAATTGAAGATGTCTTTCAACTTTTCAAAGCTGAGCCCAGCCATGGTAAAACCAACAGAGAAATCAGGTGCCAAAAAAAAATATCAAAACTAGTGGCTGCAGAGCCAAGCAGTGGGTCTTAAATTTTTTTGTCATTATTGCACAAGGGATCACATGCAGTAATAAGAATGTGGGCACTACAAGTCGTGATCTTTGAGCTTGCTTGCCAGTCCATTTTTTTCTAACACAAATCTGGAACCACCTCAGTAAGGGTCACAGTTCCATATGACATCAGCCAAGGCTAAGTGGAAAATGTGGTAGAGGGTTCATTTGCTGGTAACTAATTTTTCAAAAGAATTGCCCACTTCTGAGTTGTTATGTTGAGCACTTTTCCATGACTAGCCTTAATTTAATTACATCATTTAAACTATCCATTTCTATTAAACATTGAGTATTTTCCAAATAAAAATACTGGTGTTGCATATAAAATAATTTGATATTTCAGCATCAGTACCTCATGGATTTCTGAGTTTTCTAAGTCCATTCACTGATTTTGTAGTAACAGGACAAGAGGTAATAGTTCTGAGCTAAAAGAGGACAGACTCAGAGTAGATATAAGGAAGAAAATGTTTACTATGAGGCTGGTGGAACACTGCAATAGGTTGCCCAGAGAGATGGTAGATGTCCCGTCCCTGGAAACATTCAAGGTCATGTTGGACAGGGCTTTGAGAAACTTGACCTATTTGAAGAAGTCCCTGCTCATTGCAGGGGGTTTGGACTAGGTGACCTTTAAAAGTCTCTTCCAGCCCAAACCATTCTATGATTTTATGATTTTCAAACCACAAGAATCTAGCTGCAGAAGCCAACATATTTCATAAAGACAAATATAAAATAAAACTCATCCTGTATTTTCTTTTTTTAAATGGGCTGAAAGGAGATAAGAGAAACAGGTTCTGTTCAGTCACAAAACTAGTTAAGAACAGGAAGAATCACTAGCAGCATGCAACTGTACTGAATCCCACAGTCCAAAGGCTAAGGGGAGTACTGGAAAGGATTAGATATTTCTCAGGGGCAAGTGCAGTAAGTTCAGATGCAGAACAAGCACAGGTGTCCACCTTTGGTGTGCATCATACAACCTATACGGATTTACCTTCCTAGGTAACAGAGTAATTGAAAAAAAAAATTGCTTCCTTGATACCTCTTTCCATTGATTAAATATTTATAGGAAAAAAAAAAAACCCTACAAGATCCCAAAGAGTCACATGAGCAAAATGTTGTGATTTTACAGCAGTGATGGGGTGCACCCTACTCAGGTAGAGCCCTGGCCGTGATATCTGGAGCATCTGGGACTGTCAAACTGTCCTTTGAAACTCTTAGGACTACTGTTTACAACACATCAAGTAGCTGGGTCAGTGAGACACACATTTTCCCCTGTGGCTTATGGAGTTACAGGAAAGTGGCCCTTTGAAATATTTGTCTTTGTGTTCAGCTCTCTGCACTGACTCCAATGAAACCAGATTTTGCCTTCAAGACAATGATTTCCCACAGTGTAAAACAGGCTGAAAGCTGAACTCTCACAGTCATAATACAGTCTAATAGTTTCTGATCACCTCCAAGCCAGGCATATATAGGAAACTATTCTTAAACTGATATTCTTATCTAAAAATACAAACCAATAAGAGTTGAGCACTGCGGTGCAATTTAAATTAGTTTTTAATGAGGCATTATAACAGCATCTTTAAAAAGCAGTAAGTATTTTTTACATCTTCAGATGCCTTTAGATGAATCACAGTTCTGATTTTTATCAGCTTGGAAAACACAAAGTGTGAACCAGAACCTAGAGAAACCTTCTCAGAAAAGTAATTCTGTAACTATAATCTCAACCATTTTTTGAAGAATTTATAGATCTTCATGTCACGTAAATATTTGAAAGTCAAGAATAAGGTGGGTCACCATAAACAGCTCAGGTGTTATGGTCCTGTAGAGGATTCACAGTGCTAGAACAGAGCAGCATGTTCTCAATTAATGCTGTTGGTTCCCTGCTTTTGCTTATTGATAAATAGCTCAAGTCCAAAAATTCCTCAGGTCCTCAGGGATCCATTTATGGCAGATAAACAGTATAGAAAAAAAAGAAGAAAATCAAAAGTGGAATTTTAGACATTTATTTATGATACTACATGTTAACATGCTCTAAGTCATCTTCAAAATAATTTTGACAAATCGACTCTTGCTCAATGTTCAGTAAATTTTCTCTCGCAATTAAATGGCATATTATGACATTCACAAGAGGCAGGATGTGTTTGCCAAAGAGACAGACACTCAGTTGCAGCCTTTCTTGGGCCATGTTTCTGAAGGGTGTTTCTGCTGGAGGAGTAGATTTGGCGTTGTTTTGACAGATCCACACTAATGTAAAAAATCTGGCTCATGGAACGATGGTTCTTGCTTGCTTAATGCCTAGTATGGCTTCCTAGCAGTAGATTAAAAATAGCAGAACTTGGCTTTATATATGGAAATACAAATTGCCATGATGGAGGGAAATCTCTCTGCGTTGGCGGTGTTACTTTGAATAGATTCTTTTATTAGTGTTTTTTTTTTAATCACAGCATGAACCTCAAAAAGGCGTTGGCCTTTTATTTTAAGGAAAGGAACCGAAACATAAATGGTGATACCATCTAAAACTGCTGCAAGCTGTCTGCTAAATGAAGGCCAAAACTGCATACACAGGGTTCTAAAGTGAGGCATTCTCACCTCTGTTTTGGCATTTTCATAGGCGCACTCACATTCGAAGTGCTGAGAGCCTCCTGATTGCACTAAGATAAATGGAATCTGCATATCTGAATATCAACGCCTACAAGCCAAAATGCTATTGTCCTGTCCTGGCTATCCACACACAGAAAACTAAGGTAGATGATCTGTCGCAGTACTTGAAAATAACCTTATTTTGCTGACAGAAGCATTCAGCTGTGCTGATATCATCTGTTGCCTGTGTCACATGTATGAGTCCAGTAGGTAATAGTTTTCTCACAGTGTTGGGGTCTGGAACAAAATAGAATTTACACTGCATTCTTGGAGAATTAATTATACTCCTTTTCACCTTCAGAAATGTTCTAGTGCATTAAAAACCTCTATAATTTTTTTCTAACTTCTAAAAATAACTGACTGCTACCTAATGCAAAAAACAAAATGATTTATTATAGCTCTAGCGCCTTCATAATATGTTGAACTAATTAAAAAATATCAGCATCTTCTAAGATGAAAGAGGCACAATGTGGCTATATTAATCATCAAGAACATTTTTCAAATGCATTTCTACCAAAAGAGGAGGTTAAAGAACTGCAGCAATACCCTGGGGTCTCATGTTAACTATTAAGCCCCACAGAATAAACAGTCAGGTAGTGAAAAGAGAAATCAAACCCTTCTCCTACCTTGTAAGGCCCTGCCTTTAGAATAAGAATGCATTTTGCATTCTTGCACTTTGCGAGTTTAGCAAGTCAGCAGTTCTGTGTCTATCCTATAGGAAGTTCTGGGGAAGAAATATGCAAATATCCTNTCAGGTCCTCAGGGATCCATTTATGGCAGATAAACAGTATAGAAAAAAAAGAAGAAAATCAAAAGTGGAATTTTAGACATTTATTTATGATACTACATGTTAACATGCTCTAAGTCATCTTCAAAATAATTTTGACAAATCGACTCTTGCTCAATGTTCAGTAAATTTTGTTTTCTCTCGCAATTAAATGGCATATTATGACATTCACAAGAGGCAGGATGTGTTTGCCAAAGAGACAGACACTCAGTTGCAGCCTTTCTTGGGCCATGTTTCTGAAGGGTGTTTCTGCTGGAGGAGTAGATTTGGCGTTGTTTTGACAGATCCACACTAATGTAAAAAATCTGGCTCATGGAACGATGGTTCTTGCTTGCTTAATGCCTAGTATGGCTTCCTAGCAGTAGATTAAAAATAGCAGAACTTGGCTTTATATATGGAAATACAAATTGCCATGATGGAGGGAAATCTCTCTGCGTTGGCGGTGTTACTTTGAATAGATTCTTTTATTAGTGTTTTTTTTTTAATCACAGCATGAACCTCAAAAAGGCGTTGGCCTTTTATTTTAAGGAAAGGAACCGAAACATAAATGGTGATACCATCTAAAACTGCTGCAAGCTGTCTGCTAAATGAAGGCCAAAACTGCATACACAGGGTTCTAAAGTGAGGCATTCTCACCTCTGTTTTGGCATTTTCATAGGCGCACTCACATTCGAAGTGCTGAGAGCCTCCTGATTGCACTAAGATAAATGGAATCTGCATATCTGAATATCAACGCCTACAAGCCAAAATGCTATTGTCCTGTCCTGGCTATCCACACACAGAAAACTAAGGTAGATGATCTGTCGCAGTACTTGAAAATAACCTTATTTTGCTGACAGAAGCATTCAGCTGTGCTGATATAATCTGTTGCCTGTGTCACATGTATGAGTCCAGTAGGTAATAGTTTTCTCACAGTGTTGGGGTCTGGAACAAAATAGAATTTACACTGCATTCTTGGAGAATTAATTATACTCCTTTTCACCTTCAGAAAAGCTCTAGTGCATTAAAAACCTCTATAATTTTTTTCTAACTTCTAAAAATAACTGACTGCTACCTAATGCAAAAAACAAAATGATTTATTATAGCTCTAGCGCCTTCATAATATGTTGAACTAATTAAAAAATATCAGCATCTTCTAAGATGAAAGAGGCACAATGTGGCTATATTAATCATCAAGAACATTTTTCAAATGCATTTCTACCAAAAGAGGAGGTTAAAGAACTGCAGCAATACCCTGGGGTCTCATGTTAACTATTAAGCCCCACAGAATAAACAGTCAGGTAGTGAAAAGAGAAATCAAACCCTTCTCCTACCTTGTAAGGCCCTGCCTTTAGAATAAGAATGCATTTTGCATTCTTGCACTTTGCGAGTTTAGCAAGTCAGCAGTTCTGTGTCTATCCTATAGGAAGTTCTGGGGAAGAAATATGCAAATATCCTGATTTCCATATCCATACAAGCTCCCAGCCATGGAAAGTGGCTCTTTCTGCCATCAGTTTCCCATTTTGTGGTCTACCACCAGTGAAAACACAGATACATTTTACCTCAAGTCTCTGAATAAACATTCTTCTCATGCTTGGTGGAAAGAGGTGCCAAAGAGACAGTGTGAGACTCATGTTCATTGCGTTGGAAGGTCCCATATTGATAGCCAGTAAGGGGAGCATACAGTGTCTAACTTCGAGGACCAAGGTGAGAAGAGGTTTCCTTGGTTTCCTGAGTATGTGCCAGATCCAAATGGGCTCTGTCAGGTGATTCAAGCAGATCTTACTACCTAACTGTCCCAAATCACCTTCTAGACAGTTCAGCCACTTCCCATTGAATCTATACAAAGAAACTCAATAGCTGCATTCCTTCTCTACCCCACTGAAGGTTTGTTGGGGGAGTGCTTAATATTACTGGTTTTAAGATCTTCCAAGGATGTTTTTGATATCCTTTTAGAGCACTTTGATAAAGATGCACAAGAGGTATTTTGGGGTGGCAAAGGAAATCCATTCACTTTGAAATACAGCCTCCAAAGAAAATATGAACAGGCTGACTTGGTATGTATCTCCTGGGCAATATTCTGCATGGCTGAATCTGTAGAATCCAGTGAGGGCTTAAGAGGGTTGCAATAACCACAAAAAAGACAAAGTATTTCCACTGGTACAACTTTTCACAATCTCCTTGTCCTCTTTCACCTCACCACTGTCATACAAGTGCTAGATTTTCAACAAAACATTACAAAGTAAGACTTAGTACTAGCTGTGCCCATGCTGAGAAAATAGGCATTAAAAGTAACCTTTGCCTTTTGAAAACAGTTTTTTTCATTATATTTGAACAGACTAATAAATTACCCTCTATCAGGGAACTGTTTTGGCCTGGAAGCAATGACCTTGCAAACCACTCTACATAAATTAAGGCTTGAGAGTAGTTTTCAAACCTAGTTTTCTGCTGTGCCCAGTTTACATGTCCGATCAGGAGATAACAATGCATCTATTCCAGGCAAGCACAAGACAATAGCTGAAAATCTCTGCTTGGTTCATGGCAGTAGTAATAGATTGTGCTACTAAGTAGAACATGACATTTTGAGACTGAGTGGGTCGTTCCTGAGGCATATATGTGTCAGGACAGAGTCTCTAAGAACAGCAGAAGTAGGAGAGGTGTAAGAAGAGAAAATGAGCTGTGGAAAACCAACAAGAACTTACTTAACATATGTCATACATGGTGCCACTTTTCTGTGTGTATTGTATGGTACACAGTACTTTAAGAAGGTCACTGGGCAACAGACTGGAAGATGTCTAAGCGAGGGGGCTCTCGTCTCAGCTGCTAGTGCATATTCATGTCATCTGCATGGGGAGAAGTTATAGTCCAGAGCAGAAGATATGTTACCTACAGGGACCCTACAGTTTGCAGCCTGAATGCAGTCCAAAACATTGTGAGTACATTCTACAAATACACAGGACAGGAACAAATTAGACTCCAACAGGATCACCTCGTGCTCCCTCCCCAGAGTCTGGCCCCTTCAGTTTCACAAACTCCTCTTCATTTTCAGAACATAATTCTCTCATTCCCGGTGAGTGCGTGAGTGGCTGTGTGGAGTTGTCTCCCCACCAAGGGTAAACCCGTCACAAACACTTTGTGGAAGACCCAATCATGCAACTTGTTTTCAGGGAACTGTAAAATTTTGCTCTTCACAAGTGGGTCCCCAGTGCAGCAGACAAGTTCATGTGGTGTATCTGCTCTTGTGTCCTGAAAGATTTCTGCATTAAGGTGTACTTTAATAAAGTGAAAAATTATAACAGTAAAACTCATTAAAAGTTTTCCTACTGTCACAGAAGCCTTTAAGAGGATCACAGGCTTTCTGCAGATATCTCCATATTGTTCCCAGAACAGAAACCGAGATATTAATAGATAGGCTCTTCACAGCACTTTTCAAAGGTGTTTCTGCAATTATGATACGAAAACATGCATGCTGATAACATTCCAAAACGTTCTGATTCAGACTGTAATTCTCTGAACTTAGATTTGTTTCTCAAGAACTCATAACTAGTTATATTTGAGCTGTGATGTCAACCTTGACATTACAATGCAGAACACGAAAAACAGTATCTACTGGTCTGGGAGAATGTAGAAGAGTGTCATTCCCTATTTTCCATCACGAACCAGGAAAAGCAAAGCTAAATGCGTGGGTGATGTCAGAAGTATATGACCAATGGTTTCAAATGCTGTGGAAAAATCTCCTAGGATGAAGCTGCAATTTGTTTCCTTTACCTGTAGGAAAGAGCAAAAAGAGCAGCTTTTGTGCTGATCTGTTCCAAGTTCAAACTCATGAAAGGGAAGATAGACCTAGGTAGTTATCAGTGTCCATGGTGTGCACCCATTCAGATGAATTTGGAGTCTGTGAGTTTCTGTTGGTGTTACTGTTGTTTTTGTAATGCTGTATCACTTCTGGCATGCCTTTTGAGCACACAGCTAATACTGAACCCAACAGGAACCAGAAATGTGTAATTTTTGGATACGGTGGTTTGAACATGGCCTGCTTATTACTCAGATTCCTCTGTGTAGTATGTGTTCCATCTTGCAGAGCAGGATGTTATTGTATATCATCTATCAAGACAGCACCAACCAGAATTATTTCTGGTTATAAATTTAGAAGCTACTAGATATCAGAAGAACTTTTGTTTGTCTGTTTGAAGAAGTTGTTGTCCCCTAAGGGACAATATAGAGACGTTATCTGGAAGAAAACTTAAGTGTGTTAGCATGCTTATCCAAAGGCACTCTGAGTTCTCCCCTTGGCAGTTACTATTATCAAAGGAATACTGTAGGACAAGTTACCAAATGCTAGGTCTTGTATAAAGCTGAATCTTGAAGACAATTTCTTGTCTTTGGTTGAAATTTTTATTTTGAAAGTGAATCTTGAAGCTCATTGTGCAACTGACTCAAAGAGATACCTGACTGGAAGCAAAAGTTCAGGTTCTGTTTTCCTTAAGAAAAGTAGTCACACAAAATACACTGTTGCTAACATGTGACAGACTTGCTTTGTTAAGGATCTATTTTTTAATTTAAAATTAAAGAAGACAATTATGTAACCATTATGTAGCCATTATGGCTACTGTACAGTTTATGCTATCACACTGCATTCTTTACTGTTTTGTTAAAATCCGTTTACGAACGGAAAGAAGCCAGGAGAGCTGAACAAACTATTACATTGGTGGACTGGACAGGGAAAACACAGAGAATTCATAGCCACCTAGCTGTCTCCTTTCATGGAAGTGCTTGCCCCTGTTTGGTCTGTTCAGCCCAGAGATCACAAATTTTCTGGGACTATTGCAGGACATGAAGCTCTTGTACAGCTCTGTTAATGAGTAGAGTGATATGGCATCTTTCCCTGGTTAGCCAATGACCCGTTCTGTCTCTCAGTGATTTGTCCTCATTTGTTTACACTTCCATCACATCTGGGCTATTTTACAGCAGTTGTAATGCACTGCAGTAAGACCTTCCAGCTTCCTGTAGGAAGCTCTATCTAATCAAGAAAATTTGTAGCCTGTCTTCTCAAAAAAAGAGGTATAGATTGTAGGTTCTGTTGTTTTACAGTTGTGTTACTAGAAAATTACTTACTTCTTCTCAAGCAAAGGCACGTTTAATGAAGTCTACCAGCATCTTCTACCCTAATAAAACAACTGTGTTAAAGATTAACATACAGCAAATTATTACTGGAAAATAATAATTTCCAACACTTAATCACCCTCAGTTAAGAGGTTTTTCCCAAATATATATATAATTGGAATTTTACATGCGGCAGCTTATGTCCACTTCCCATCCTTTCACCATGTGCATCTGAGAAGAGTCTCACTCAATCTTCTCTATAACAACTGATCAGACAAAGACAGAAATTAGGTTAGCTCAGGCTGAACAAACCCAGCCTTTTCTCTCAGCTTTTTCTTGTACGTGAAATGAGGGAGTACGGGGATTCATTGGAAATGTGCCTGTATGAGTGGTGAGGGGGCAGTGTCCCTGGGCACATGACATAATACATCAAAATATCTGCCTGGGTGCAGCCAGAAGTTAATATAAATAATAATTCATGGTGCCAGTAGTTTCCAAAACTCCAGCTCCTCCTTGCCTTTCACTAACAAGTGCAAGTATGGATTTTTCTGATAAAGCAGATAAAGAAGGAAAATATGAGCACATAATAATGATAGAAGTGGCAGTGAGTGACTATATAAATTACCTACAATAGCAAAACTGCCCTGGGTCCTTCATAAAGTCCCTTTCCATCAAAAAACAAACAAACAAACAAACTCCAACCAAACAAAAAAAACCCCACCAAAATAAACATACAAAAACTAACTGAAACAAAACAAAACAAAAACCAAAAAAACAGCTAAGTCTCCTAAAGCACAAGCTCCATCCAAGCAGCTGGTACTGCGAACTCTGGAGATCTCCAGCCCTGGTGTCAACCATGATGGCAACTGTCACAAAAGCACAGTGGAGGCTTTGGGAACAGGAAAATCTCAGAGAAAAGACTCAGTGGTGATATTCTTTTCTTAGGAATTCTGTTCTGGGTCTCTTGCATCCAAGCAATGAAGAAAGATGTTTCTTGCCCTAGGTTATAGGCAAGTGCTCCTGTGTT